>PVKM010013451.1:0-30261 GCA_004027735.1 Carollia perspicillata
AGGGTAGTCACCTATAATATTTATTTCTAGAAATTCTTGGAAATTCTATCTTCAAGTACTTTTTCTTTCCCCTGTTCTTTCTCTGTCTCTGTGTATGTATTTTAGATTATTTGACTTAGCCCCAGACTCTTACAGTCTGGTTCTTTTCTTTCTACTCCCCCTTTGTCTGGACTTCAGTTTAGACATTTTATTTTGACTCTGAGCTCACTAATCCCGTTGTCTGCTGTTTCTAGTGTGCTGTTGCACCCATTCAGTGAGTGCTTAATATCTAATACTGTATGCTCATTTCCAGAGTTCTTATTCCACTCTGTTTTTAAAGATTCCCATTCACCATTGAAATTCTCTCTCTTTTTATCCATTCGGTCTATTCCCCCCTTATTTTTAACATATTAGTCATAGTTATTTTAAAGTTATTGGTCATTTTTTCATTACCATTATACATGCATCTTTTGTATGTATGTAAGTGGGCAATAGAGGCACCAGGCATTACTTTGCCCAGAGGTTATTCACCCTTTCCTAAATCAGGCAGAATGTACGCAGTGCTGACTATACCAGCCAGTCAGACATGGAGCTGATTTACAGTTAGACTCAGTCTGCCTGTGATTTGCCCTTTCTTTGGGCCTTGCCATCCTGGCCTTTTAACTGAGAGCCTAGAAGACCTCGTTTTCCTCAGGGAAGACGAGCCCAGGTTTAGTGTAGGCCCCTTCTCTAGAGGGACATTGTGTTCTAAGCACTCCAAAAATGCGGGGGATTTTAATTTCCCTGCAAGAATTTTCCTTCCACTCTTTTGGTCTTTTATTTTGCTATAACACATAGCCAATGTCCACAGGGAAAACTGGCCATTTGAAGTTCTTCTAAATTCAAATCTGTCACACTGGTCCCAACAAGTGTCAAAAGCTTCGCTTGTTTCTCTTCCCAGGCAAATCCCTCTGCCTGCACCAAGGCCACTCCACAGCTTGTGCCCAGAGTCAGCAAGTGTCTTAAGGAAATAAAGCATGCAGCAATCATTAGCTGGTTGTCCCTCTCTGGGCTTTTAATTGGTCTTATTTTGCATTTCTGGACTGTCGATTTGTCATGGTTTCCTACATTTTACTCAAGAGTAGAACACATTTCTCAGAATTTCTGAACCTGGAACAGATGTAGATTAGTTTCTGAAATACGATTCAAGCTGAAAGATGTAATCCTTAAAGGTGTTAATGGCTATGGTGTGGATTCACATGGTGTGGATAAAACGCATCTACAGTGAGACAGATAAAATAAGCCGACGTGGAGACAGCAAACAACAGAGAAAGGACGGAGCGCAGAGCCCTCACGGTGTTCCAGAACGCTTGCTCACCACGCTCAGTGGTCCTCTTCTTCGCCCAGCGCCTGGTGGTTCAATACCTTTCCGAGCCCCACTCTTCTTGAAACAAATTTTCTATTTTGCTTTTAGGTGTGATTAATTGGTCTTCTACCATCTGCAGTGAAAGTCTTCATTGGTTTCTGTTTGGGCTGTGGATTTAGGAATATTTGGTACGTGATCACCTATCAGCATTACTTTGGAAGTGATAATTTGCTGCCTAACCATAATCATAGTACACAATTTTCTACATAAATTTTACCACCACCAGCTCCTCCCACCCCGAGAGACATGAAGGCATCTAACAGAAAATTATTCTGGAGACTTAAATAGCTGTAAGCAGCGATGCTCCTCAAGGGCAGCATGAAATAAAGCCGCAGGCAGGATGGTTGAGCACGCTGCTGAGGCTGAGCTGCGTGGCTGACTCAGTGCAGACTATTCAAAAAGACTTGGGCCTTAAAATTAGAGAGACTTGGACGTGAAAACCAGTTCTGTAATTACCAGCTGTCTGACGTTGGCAAAGTTACTTAAATTCTCTAAGCTTCAAACTCCTCATCTGGAAAATGAGGATGATGATGACAACTCCTAGTGTTGGGGTAAGAATGAAATGAGTGAATGTATATGGAACAGATAACATAAGGTATAGTACATAGTGTTCAATGAAGGGTAATGGTAATTATTGATTAATTACAGGTGAAGAGCAATAACACTTTTTTTTTGGGGGGGGACAACACTGAAACTACAAGTGATGCAATTTCTCCTAGTTGAAAATAAGACAAAAAGCAGTTTTTATTGCCTTTTTCCTAAGGCCAGTGGACAACCTCATTGTTATAGTCCTTGAATTGATTTTTGTGGAGAGACTTCATCTTGAACAGAGCTGCCTAATGATGCTGCCAGCTTAAACTAGCATGTTGCTCCTCAGTGTGGTAGATGGATTGGCATTGTTTTTCCATCCAAAAATTTCTTATCACCACATCCCATTGTTTGTCCAAGAAGAAAAATTCATTTCCTCCATGCAACTTCTGCTTACATAACCTTAAATTTTAGGTTAGAAATTTTCTGTGGAGACCTAGGTCTTCAGCCAGGAAATGTGTGACTGGGACCTTAGTTGGGAACTAGCTCTTTTACTGGATGCAACTGGAACAGCTTTGCAGGAGTGAAGGAGTAATCTGCCTGTTGAGGTTATCTGTCGAAAGTAGCAAAGTGGCTGTTACTGCAGAGATAAAGCATTAGAAAGTGTCTAAGTTTTGGTTCTATGCTCTCATTTTTGTCTACGTTCTTCCTTAAATACAGACATGATATTTCTATCTATGCATAAACACATAGTTACTAATTATCATAGACTAATTTGTGCCACCCTAGAATTAAAAAAATATATAGAACTTAATTTTAGTATTTGGCAAGGCTTAAAAATCCCTTATGAAGAATACAACACACGAGTACCATGACATAAATGCCACGTCAAAGGCCCAAAGTGGGGTCAATGAATATGGAGGGGTACCCTGAGCTTCACAGGGTTTGTTACCACCCAGAAGTTGTCTGCAAAAATTATATGTATACATCTGTATGCACGTATTCAAATCTTCATTTATCTGAATGTTTCTGTTTTTTCATCAAGCAAGACAAATAATCTTGTACTTTCATTATTACCAATAAATTTGTAAAGAAATGTTACTGGAGAAAACATAAAGGGAATCTAGCAAAGAGTTAGGGTACACAGTGAACTGAAGGTCTGCAGTCCATTTCCTGGGTGGGAGTTAAACACAAACGAGCTGAACAAACAAAAACAACGCCACGGATTGAGGAAGCAGGAGTTGCAATAAGAAGTAGTTTACCAGGTCCTTACATTTTGTGATTAGAGACTGCCTGTGTATGTTTCAAGTCGTGGCGGTAATAGAGGCTGTAAGATCGCAGACTGCATTTTCCTTTATGCTCTTCACCGCGTTCAGTCTAGTTAGTACCCTGCTGCAAACTTGGAAGCCTCTGCCTCCTCTCATCCCACCACAGCAGCACCACCGTATCTTTCTGACACAGGCAAGGTTTCTTGGAGCGGCGGATCTTCTCTGGTCGCTCTGTACCACACCACAGTGTCAGGCTTCGTCTGCGACCCCAGCCTTCCCTGGGGTTCCAGTGTTAACCTCCCCCCTGCTGAAAGTCCCGTGCGAAGCGGAGGTGATGAGCACATTAATGCGCAGTTTTCGTGCCATGTGGTCAAACAGGAGCTTTTCCCATCCAACCAACTTTTGCTGCGCTCTGATATCCCATCGCGATTTCTGTTTCTCCTTGCCCCTGACCCGGTCTGTGTGGGTTGAATTTCCCTCAAACTTCAAGGGAGGCTCGTCCTAGCGCTTCTGGGGACGGTACCCAAGTGCCAGGTGTTGCGAGCCCGCGCAACCCAGGCAAAGCCAACTTTAAAGGTGCCTTGCTCTCTTGAGAGTTTCACCTGCACGCGCCCAATGTGTAAACACTAACATTTTATATGTTTTCAAGCGTGAAAGGAGTGTATGAAATGCAGGAGCCAAATTAATGAAAAGTGGTTCCTCACTAAACCCTGTCAAAACCTCGTCTGGATGACGGCTGGGGCTGGATGTATTCAAGCAATTCGTAACCAAAGGTGGGTAGGGGTGAGGGGAATCGGACTCCATCTAGAGTGGCAGATTCCACGAGGGATCCAGGACTCCGCGAAGAAAGGAAAACGTGGCTGGAGAAAGCCACAGGTTTCCCCATCGCTAAAGTCAAATCCTAGAAGGAGCAAGTGGTTTCCTCCTTTGCATGCTACTGGAGCAGAAATTGAAAAGGAGGCTACCTGCGGCTCGTTAACATTCCTCTCTGCGTTACTCTGTCTCTTAACCGTTCAACAGTTCTCTCTAATCTTGCCGCTCCCTGAAATTAGCAGGGAAATAGTTTCCCGCACCCCAGCCCCAGCACACATATTTGCTCCGTTCTGGCCAACGCATCCACCTAATGGTTTAGGCTCCCTGCCTTGCTTCCCTCCCTTGCGGTTTCTAAGAGAAAGACGAAAGTTTGCAAAGTAATCAAGTCTAGCTAGAAGCTTGATGTGGATGGGTACAGTGGGAGGATGGGCAGGACCCCTTAAAATGTGGTGCAAATGAGGCTTAATATTACCAGAACAGTGTGGAGTGCTATGAAGGGGAGAAGAGGAAAGAGAAGGTCGTGTGTTTACTCTCCGAGTGGCCGCTGCAGCCCAGGGCCATCCAGAGGATGTCTTTGGAGTGCGGCCACCTCATTGAAGGAGTACCCTCACTCTTAATGCATGCATGTGTTTTATTTTCTTCATGCCACTTAGCAGTATATGAAAGCATGCTAATTATTTACTTGCTTATGTGGTTATTGTCTGCCTGCCTGTCTGAGAATATAAAGTACTTGAAAACTGGGTCTGGATCTACCCCATTGGATTTGGTTCCCCTGATGCCCTGGGTGCCCTGGCATAGAGTAGGCACTCTATTTTTGCCTGCCTGGTTTACGGATGAGGAATTAAAGGATCTTGGTTTAGGGTTATGTCACCTCAGATAAAAGCTCTTCTTTCAATGGATCTCAATTACTTTTTTAAAAAACTGAATGGATGGGCCAGATAATCAGACAATCTCCAGATCTAGAATAGATGGAATAATATTCTTTAAAATATGTTTACACTTAAGCTGATAAATTCAATTACAATGTGGGTTTTCATTTATTCATTAATTAACTTATTTATTTTATTGGATGAATTCTTCCTGCCACAAACACTGAGCCAGGCTCTTGAAACTCATGGTTGGGTTAGCTGTCAGGGCTGAAAATACATTGTTCATCCTAGTGTTTTTTAAAACCTGACTTGTACTTCCACCCTGCATTGGTTTCTGTTAAGGCTGGAGTAGGATCTGGGCACAGGGGACATGCTCTGGGCATGAGACCCAAGTACTACTGCTACTGCTTGGTGCTGAATATGTTTGATACCCTGATGTTTTTGTTGAAGGCAAAGGAGACCCAGTGATGGTGTTGCTGATGATGGCCCCAGAGCTATTTTTATTTTTTTTCATTTCTTGAGTCCCTATGACCTCCTTTCTAGGTAGGTTGCAGAAATCACCGTGCTTTCTGAGAACTGTTTTCCAGAGGCACTGAACTGCTAAGCTGCTGGAGCAGGAGGGTGGAGTCGAAGGTTTAATTTGACATACAGTGAGCTTCTGTTTGTGATAGTTTTACATTTTTGCACACAGCTCTTTTCTTTTTCTGACTGAACGTTTAAAGGAGAGGGATTGAATGAAAAGTAATATTCATAAAACCAGATATGAAAAATTAGTTTGTATTTTAGCAAGAGTTAAGTATGACTTGATGCTCAAAGTATTCAATATAAAATGCACTGAGGGCCGTTTCCTTCTTAGGCTGTATCACTGGCGCCTCCTTCTAACCTGGGTGTGGCCAGCAGGGCTAGTACAAATTCCTGAGTAGAGAGGTCAGAGATTGGGGCTAAGCGCCACCTAAGCACAAGCCTACTGGGGTGGGTGGTAATAGGTGGTTTGCCGGGATTGTGCCTGTGCCCCTAATTGAGAGCATGGGTGTAACTGGAGATGTGTGCAGCAAGCTCCGAAGCAGACAGAGGCAAGGACAGGACGCCCTCATCCCCATTTTCGGCCAAAACTGCGGCACCTGGGTGCTGGGTGTCAGGATCGGGAGGAGCCAAAGGAAGTGAAATGGTGAGAGGGCGGTAGGACCCAGCGGGAGCTTCGTGGGCCGGGGAGGGAACTGGGCGGGAGAAACGGAGGGAGGGAGAGAGGAAAAAGGGAAGGTGTTCAGGATCTGGAGCTGGCATCAGCACTGGCCGTGCTGCTAGAGTAGCTCGAGCAGACCTGGACCCTATAAAAGGAGCTCATCTGTTCCACGGCTCTCACGCCTCTCCCCGGCTGGTGCACACCGCTTCCCTCCAGCTTCCCCAGAAATCTGCCCCTTTCCCGCGAGCCTCGCTGTGTCCTCCAGACCAGTGCGCCCAGCAGCATGACTCCAAGTGGTGCCTGTGGGACGGAGGTGGCCGCCTCGGCCACGCGGTGCGAGCAGCTGCAGCCCAAGTCCTGAGTCCCCCCTCGTGCGGCCCCGTTTCCGCGGGGCAGTTCGCCGGAGTGGCCAGCTCGTGAAAAGGAGGGAGGGCAGAACCCCCGCTCGAGGCGCAGCGCGGCTCCTAGACTTCACCCCGCCCTACTCTGGCAGCCACGGCCGCCGCAGGAAACTGCCACAGTCTGGGGAGAGGGGCGGGAATGCATGACCAGGACTCTTCGCTGGCCTGCACGTTTTGGTCTAAACAGCTAGGAAACTCCTGTGGGCCGTCTCTGCAGCTCAAGGAGCGCCCGGGCTAGGAAACGCTCATCTTTGAGCATTTGGGGTAAGAGACCCCACCTGGCTAATGCTCCCTCTTCAAACAATACATGGCCCTCCTCCACTAGACGCCTCGGTGGAAGCCGATGCAGAGTGGGGCTCGGTGGGCCAGTCCTTAGCAACACCGGGCGTGGAGAGGAGCAGCCAGAGACGCGGAGGCAGCGCCAGGCGCACTGCAAGTGCAGGGGACACGCTCGCCCGCTGTGGCTGCCGCGCCCTTGACCTCTAGTTTCAGCTGGGAACCTGGGTGGAGGAGTAATTCAGAAGCCTACGGAACTAACTACCACCCGGGGGACGAGACTGTGGTCTCTTTCCGCGGTCCTTCCCCCATCTCCTCTGTGCGTTCCATGCCCCAGAGCAGCGCTCCGGAGCCGGAGCAAGGAGAGACATGGAGGAGACAGGCGCTCAGTGCGCCCCGCCGCAGCCTGCGGGCTCCCAGACTGGGGTTTCTCAAGCCAACCTCTCTGCCGCTCCTTCCCACAACTGCAGCGCCGAGGGCTACATTTACCAGGACTCAATCGCCCTGCCCTGGAAAGTACTATTGGTCATGTTGCTGGCGCTCATCACTTTGGCTACCACGCTCTCCAATGCGTTTGTGATTGCTACTGTGTACCGGACGCGGAAGCTACATACCCCAGCCAACTACCTGATCGCCTCCCTGGCGCTCACCGACCTGCTAGTATCCATCCTGGTGATGCCCGTCAGCACCATGTATACAGTCACCGGCCGCTGGACCCTGGGACAGGTGGTCTGCGACTTCTGGCTCTCCTCGGACATCACCTGTTGCACTGCTTCCATCCTGCACCTCTGTGTCATAGCCCTGGACCGCTACTGGGCCATCACAGACGCCGTGGAGTACTCGGCAAAAAGGACTCCTAAGAGGGCGGCAGTCATGATCGTGCTGGTGTGGATTTTCTCCATCTCCATCTCGCTGCCACCCTTCTTCTGGCGTCAGGCCAAAGCCGAGGAGGAGGTGTCGGACTGCGTGGTGAACACTGACCACATCCTCTACACAGTCTACTCCACGGTGGGCGCGTTCTACTTCCCCACCCTGCTCCTCATCGCCCTCTACGGCCGCATCTACGTGGAAGCCCGCTCCCGGATTTTGAAACAGACTCCCAACAAGACTGGCAAGCGTTTGACCCGAGCCCAGCTAATAACTGACTCCCCTGGGTCCACGTCTTCTGTCACCTCTATTAACTCACGGGCTCCCGACATGCCCAGCGAATCGGGGTCTCCGGTGTTTGTGAACCAAGTCAAAGTGCGAATCTCTGACGCCCTGCTGGAGAAGAAGAAACTCATGGCCGCTAGGGAGCGCAAAGCCACCAAGACCCTGGGGATCATTTTGGGAGCGTTTATTGTGTGTTGGCTGCCCTTCTTCATCATCTCCCTCGTGATGCCTATCTGCAAAGAAGCATGCTGGTTCCACCTGGCCATATTTGACTTCTTCACGTGGCTGGGCTATCTCAACTCCCTCATTAACCCCATTATCTATACCATGTCCAATGAGGATTTCAAACAAGCGTTCCATAAACTGATTAGCTTTAAATGCACAAGCTGACTTGTCAATTGCATTGGGGTCGCCTAAAAGTGGCCTTTGGGGACCATGTTGTGTCTGGTTCCACAGGTAGGTCAACTTTTCTTTCACTGTTACTGGGTCCGAACCAGGCACTCTCTTCTGGGCAAGGGCAATGGATCCTGAGAAGCCAGGACAGCCCTGAGAATAAGAGAGAGAGAGAGAGAGAGAGCGCGCGAGCTCTGAAAGAACTGATCAAAGGAAAGATAGAGCTTCCCTGTTCAGAAGGAGGCTCCCTTTCATCCCTCAAACGCCAGGTTCAGCACTGACCCTGCGACAGCCAATTACAAGGGGGTTTTGCAACTTTTTAAAAATCGATGATGGAAAGGTGATCATTGCCCTGCTTTGGTGTCATGGAGGATGACCTCTAGAACCAGTGATACATGCAGGTGTTGTTTGAACTCTGTCTGAAACAGATGCTTAAAGCTTGGCAGTACTTGAACTAGACACTTAACACCCTGTGCTTTGGGGAGAACTTTGTGTTACAGCCTCATTTAAGAACAGTTACTTTGGCATCCTCCAGTCTTCATTTTTTGTTTATTTAACCTTGGTTGGAGAAACTTGTGGAGTTGGTGCTTCAATCCCTAGGTGTGGCTTGGAGGGCACAGAGAAACCTTGAAGAGTTAACGTCAAAATTCTGATGTTAAGATCTCTATTTTTATTACAATTGAAACTATATGGGATTGGGTGGGTGGGAATGGGAGATGAGGATGGTTAAACAGAGAACCAACACCTACGATTGTTTGTTTTCTGCAGATTTGTGATTTTTAATTCCTACTTAGTGATTGTTAAACCACATTTCTAACAACTCACACAAAACATTACGTGTTAGTGCCAAAATCTGCAGGTTGCTTTATTTTTTTTTCTTCTAATTTCATGCACCTGCCATTTTACACATTGAAATCCCCATAAATGGAGGATATGATGGGTGACTCAGCCCAAGCTGCTGTTTCTTATTAATGCAATTGATTGAACTGATGATATTAGATATATACTGCTCCTTAACAAGAAAAGCATCTTTATTCCTTATCCAATTCAGTGAGATGTAAGGGAATCCGATGAATAAGATTAGTTCTTATCCAATTAAGGAATGAGGGGGAACAGGAGGATGTATATTTTGACTTGTAAAAAATCTTAAATGCATGAGACTTTTTTCTGATAGTCATTTGCACTCTCCTTCCCATCTGTAATTCCTCTGTGTGCTAACATACAAAATAACCAAAAGAAATAGCTCCTTTCTCCAAAATCTTCAAAATGCAGTAAGAACCCTAAAAACCACATTTTCCCCCTTTTCTATTGGAGTTTGGGTAGGAACAAAGATCACTTGAAAATGACATGCAAGAACTTTAGACAAGCCTAGAGAAACTAAAATTGAGCCTGTTCTCCTTGTAACTCATGGAACCAAAGTTCAAACTTATTAGGTAATCAAGAAACTGATAAGCCTTTGCACCTCAGAAATTTGTTACTAACCTGATACCTCAATAAATATGATAACAGTAATACTTAAATTGATCTCTTTTCAAATTACAACAATACTTACTTGTTATCTCAAATTCACTCTAAAGACTCCCTAGCATAGGGCAAGATTTATACACTAAAAGATAAAAAAAAAATGCATTATCTACGTGAAAAGGAGTAGCCCCAAAGGGTCATCTACACAGAAAAGTTTTTAAAAATGTATATGTGAACCATTTAATATGCCAAGAAGATTTACATCCCCTTCTTCAGAGAACTCTCTGCAGTGGGTACCTTGTACGCAAGTTTGTCTTTGTGCAATGAATCCACTCCCTGCTCGAGGCTCTCCAGTCCAGATTGTGAGACAATAGATGCATTGATCGGGAGTACACCATTTGCCTGCTGTGCAGACCTTCACTCTGGGGCAATGACTCTTGAACTACACTATTCAAAGCTTCACACATACACTATATAAAAAAGAGAAACATAAACTAAGTCAAAAAGGGAATGTTGATTAACATTTACACCAGTTACTGGAGTAAGATGAAATTTTAAGAATTAGATGAGCCTTATATTTCTGCTGTATTCCCAAGTTTCTTTGTTTTGTTTTGCTTGTGACATTTCTCCTATGGAGAAGTCTAGGTCACTACATATAGGAATGTGCATAAAGCACATAATTTGTTTTTATGTTATGATTGTTTTTTGTGTATGCTTTTGTGCTTTCTTTGGGCCTAAGAAACAATTAAGTCAACTTCTAGGCTAATTGAAACAGATAGCCACTTACAAATGATTTCTGTAGTTGGCACATACAATGACGGTGTCTTCATATTAACAAAACATGGTCAATTTAGTCAAAAAGACTGTTTGCCTTTTTGTAGATTTACCCACTTAAATTTTTTGCCTATTTGGCTGAGCTGACTGGATTTGGGGCATATTATGTGAAATAGAAGCTTGCAAACCCTTGTATTTATAGGAGATCTAGAAACAACATTTGGCATTGCACAGGATTATGCGAAGTGCATCATTCATCCCAGGGGTATGTAGTTAGGACTGTTAAGCTCCTTTTCAGTTGTTGCTGCCTATCGCATGGTGGTTTCATAAACTAGCCATACAGCTTTTTTTGCAGAACATAAACTGAGAGATAGAAATGTCTAACTTACATAGAAATGAAAATATATTTTCATTGGCTGGGGTAACAAATAACATTTACCATGTTGTTAATTGCACAAATTTTCACACAAATATATGACTATATACTCATCCAAAAATATGAATACTGTCAGTGTTTCTAGGAATTTTAGAGTTTCCTTTTTAAAAATGGACACTGCGTCCATCAATGAATGGTTATTGAGTTTAACAAATTTCCTACAGAACAATTTCTTCACTCTCTCTGTTATTTTAGTTTTGCCTTCTTTAACCAGGAAACCCTGAGAGGACTATAATTCACTCATGCAGTAAAATCGCAGATTATGTGTATTTCATAGAGTTGCCGTGATTGAAAATTGCCTTTGGTATTCCACCTTTCAACAAATGTGTAATTGGAAATGACATTTAGGAAAATAATGAAATAAAAGTCCTTTTTTTCTGTTCTAAAAAGCTTTTGGTAGTAATTCTGTTATTAGGGGATGATTGGTTCATTGGATTCCAGATTGAATTTAGGAATTTGAGCCTTCAGGAGAAAATAATTGATGAAAATGACACTGTGGAGGACTGGCAAGTATCACCATGGTTTGGGGGCTTTAGTTTCTATCTCCAGGAAGAACTTAAAAGGAAATAGACAAACTGTGATCTCACATTCTGCAAAGAGGGTAAGTGAGGTTCATGATCATAAGAGTTTTCTAGATCAGCATTCTGCAGGTACCATTTCGTCTCTAGGCCGGGTAGTAAGATTTCAAGGTACTGAATGGTGCTTGAAATACAGAAAAAAGCAACAGAAGACCTGGGTTAGAAGCAGTCTTGGAGGAGACATAAGAGGAGGAAACTGACTTATCTGAACACTGGAGAAGTTGACAGAAAAACAGCTTTTGGAAGTGCTAGGATTGAATCACAAATCAGAAATTGCTAGGATTGATTCACAAATACAGCGACTTATAGCTGTAGTGTTCTCAAAACTGCAAGCCTATTTGCAGTTTGTACCAAAGGTTTCTTAGAGACTATACATGTAGAGCACCTATCAAAATACCTGATGCCTTTTCAGATGTCAGCAGCTGATGCCTCCTCCTAAGCCATTATTTCCCCATTGCCTCCCCTGAGGATACAGGGCCGCTGGAGCATAGAAAAACAGTGCTATTTGCAAGAGGCTAGACAGGGGAAGACTAAAGACTAAAGATACAATGAGAGAACTTGACTAAACTAAAAGTGAAAGAGGTTAGGAACCTTTCACACTTACTTCTTAGACAGGTACACATAGAACAAAGGCTGAAGAGATGGTTTATACTAGCTCTAGGGGCCGAGAAGAAATTACTATCTATTTCATTCCCTATGGCATCCTCTTATTTACTTTTAATCTCTCAACTTCTTCATCCTTGTTTAGAGGTTTCCAGCTGTCTTCTGAGTCCACAGTCCCTCGCCACACCTTTATCCTATCTCACTGTCTCATTTTCAGCTTCTCTGCTTTTTCATGCATAGCCAATAATAATAATAATGTGTTGATCTAATTTTCTTATTTTTCCTGTGAAGGGCTGATTAAGTAGCCCAGAGTTTTTACATTATTTAAAAGGAATTTTTTTGATGCAAACTAATGTGTAATTAGTGAAGGCAAAGCTTTCAACTGAGGCATCTACTGGATTTTACAGGAGGGAGTGGCTGGTAGGGGAAGGGTTGGGGAGGGAAGCTTCTTCACCTTTCATCAAAGCTAATCCTTGAACAGACCACCAGGGGGCGGAGTGTCTCTGAACTTTAGAGGATGCGGATACCCGTTGCTGGCAATGTGAACTCCTGGACACCACAAATGGTATAATGTCTCTAGATCCATGAGCCAAGGGAAAGAGGGCTTACCATTTGTTTAAGATAGCAGATTTTTCAAAACTGCAAATTCAGGCAGGAGATCCATAAAGTTTTATATACATAACAACTTTATATATAAAACTATATATATAAACTCAATTATTTATTTTCTTATCATCTGTAGTTCTGGAGTAAAGCTAAAATCTTAGTATTTTAAAACATTGTAACCTTTGATTCCTGTGGCACTGGGTTAAGTGAGAGGTTAGAAGACTAAATTTATATTCAAAGTAAAGGGAATTCTTTTCTTAAATGGATCTTTCACTATTTTTTTATCACTGTTTTTTTCAAAATTTCATTGGTCTGGGGTTAATATACCCATGGTTCAGAGGTAAAATACTGGTCATTTACCGTGCATTTGAAGAGAGGGCTGTTTTTCTGCAGAGAAATAAGGTGCACTTACATGCCATTTTTTTCCAGAAGGCCAACTTTCACATCTGTGTAATTTTGGCATTTACTTTAAAAGCAGGCATTATATGAATGTGAATATAATCTTATGTAGCACAAAAACAAATTTCCACATTGAAAAATGGATCATATAAAATGAGAAAGCAGGTGAACTTATACAAGATGGGGCAAAAGTAGGTTTAGAGTTATGAGCACTTGAAACACAGAGCTTGTTCTTGTATTATTATTTGTTAATTGTTGTATTATTTTCCATTTGAACAACTGTAAACCTACTGGTGCTCCACCCTGTATTGCTGCATTCTTCCTTAACTGTTGTTACATCCTAGCATTTTCACTGTCTCCAACAGGGAGTTTCTATGTGCCATTTCACGCGTCTGTCAGTTAAATTGAACTTTCAAAGTCAACATCCACATCTTAGGATTACACGAGGATTTTCAGAGCTCCCTGAGATAGAACTGGTCCCTGGAGTTGGGCCAGCTGACAAAGAAAATGTCTTAACACTAGTCCAAGCATAGTTTGTAAAAGAAAAATGCCCATTTCTTTAGACGTATTTGTGCATATTACAAAGGACAGGAGAAACCCCTTTCAAAAGTACTAACTGCATGACAAGACAACCTTATACATTTTTTGCACTTAAAGTGAACAGATGGTGATATAGAGATCCATTTATGGTAAGTGCTTAAAAGAATCTACACACAGCTTGCTTAAATGATGCATGAGGGCATGAGTCACATCCTCCCTGTCTCCGTGGGAACATTCCACACATCAGCCTTTGACTGGTCATCCGATGCCGGGATAACTACGTTTAGTTACCCCAATATCTCTTGGTCTTCGGTGTGGTGATGGGACTGCAAATGTAGGGCAGTCCACAGAGGCTTGACTACTTGGTCCAGGAGCTGTGCACAGGGGACTTTTGTAAACACATCAGTTGCCTCTTCTAAACCCGTTTGCTAATCCAGTTTATGGTCATGTATGTAGAGCTTAGGCTCTCCCTGTCATTCATCAATCCATTCTTATTTCTCTAAATAATCTCAATGGGTTCAGCACTGGGCTGATTTGATTTTGTGGAGAAGCAGTTTTGTCCTGGGATCTTTTCATCCCAGTCTTGCTTGATTGTCTTGTAAGGTTCTTGAGCCTGTTCTCTTCTCTGTTTGCTCTGCAGAAGCTCTCCCCCAGAGTGTAGCATGTCCAGGTACTCACACAGCGGGGGGCGTTGGAATCGGCTATGGGCATGAAGGCCCCTCACACTGGCATGTTTAAAATGCAATAGCAAGTTTTTGAAGTCAGAAAAAACTGAGTTTAAATCCATGTTTTGTATTCATGAGCAAGTTCCCCGGTAAATGTAATAATATATACCTCTGTGTTTGCAGGTAAAAATTAAAGGGGATAATGCAATTGTTTTCAACCTTGGCTGAAAATTTTATTGATCAGGGGAGCTTTAAAAATACCTTTGCTCAGGCCCTGTCTCAGACTAATTTTATTAAATTATCTGCAGTAGGGCCTGATATTCTTGTTTTAAAAGTCTCCCCAGGTAATTCTTATGTATGGTCAGGGTATGGCCCACTGAGATATGTATATGAAGCTCTCAGAATAATGCTGGGCACACACAGAATCTGTGGGTGTAAAGGGAGCCCCTAAATGAAATGGAAATCCAGTAGATTTGATTTTTAACAGTGGCACATCTCAAAACGGGCATAAGGATCACCAGGGGAGCTGGTTGAAATGCAGACTCTAATTCAGGAAGTCTAGGGTGAGACTCTGCATTCTTAACTGGCTCTCAGGAGATGCCCGTGATGCTGTCCCGTAGACCACATTTTGTGTGATAAAGTTCTACAAGAAAACATAGCTTACTTATCTGGCACCAGACATTTCCTAAGGATAGATTAGAAAAAACAACCAAAACAAAACCAACATAAAACTTGCAAATGAGAAAACGTGCTCTATAATGTACAATAGTTTTTTTTTTCTTGAATTGTTTACATGATATTCACGTCTCAGCTTTAGCAGCGGTTAAATGTTTCCCCTCGCGTGCTTTATCTCAGGTGCTTCATATTTTCAGTCTGCACGGGAACGAATGGCTTACCTCTGGATCTGAATCAGTAAAGCATGGCCCTCAGATCCAGCCCTCAGTTTTTACATCATTTCCAAATAAGGTCTTTGTCTTTTGAAAAAAATACATATACACAGGTGGGCAAAAGTAGGTTTACAGTTGTGACTGAGTTTATTCTTTCATTATTATTTATTAATTATTGTATTATTTTCCCATACGAACAACTGTAAACTCACCTTTGCTGACCCCTGTATATAGTTATTTAAAAATACAAAGCAAATGATAAAACGATAAATAAAGCCAAGAAATAATTGTCAACAGATGGCAGGTGGCATGATTTCTTTGGTAAGATATTTCACTGAGCCCACTTGACTTTCTTCTATCCATATATATACATACCCACAAACACATTTACACATTGTGTAGATAGCTTTTATAAGCACAAGTGACTATTTAATCAAAGGCAAAAGGTGAGAGACAATATCCCTGAACAGTGATCCAGCAGCCTTTTGATTTCATGAAAAGCCTCTCCCTATTTTTTAAAAAACTCACCCAAGGACATTTTTTCATTGCTTTTAAAGAGAGAGAAAGAGAGAGAGAGAGAGAGAGAAACATTGAGGTGAGAGAGAAATATCGATGGGTTGCCTCCCATATGCACTGGGACCAGGGATCAAACCCACAACCTAGGAATGTGCCTTGACCAGGAATCGAACCCGAAACCTTCCAGTTATGAGATGATGCTCCAGCCAACTGAACCAGACCAGCCAGGGCACCCTTATCTGTTTTTTATTCCCAAAATATGTTATGGGCTTTTTTTTCAGTGAAAGTAATTTAAATTATTTATTAGACATGTTTGTCGGTTTCTTGGCACCCAGCCATAAGACTAGAGACACTGTTCAGTTTCCTAAGTCTAGGCTGAGCATACGAATCAAAGGATCTGACTTCAGAAAAGATCTTATCCTTTAGGGTTTTTTAAAGGATTTTATTTATTTAATTTTAGAGAAAAGGAAGGGAGAAAAAGAGAGAGAGAGAGAAAGAGAAACATCAGTGTGTGGTTGCTTCTCACACACCACCAACTGTGGACCTGGCCTGCAATGCAGGCATGTGCTGTGACTGGGAATTGAACCAGCGACTCTTTGATTTGCAGGCCAGTGTTCAATCCACTGACCACAGCAGCCAGGGCCGATCCTTTAGTTTTCTACCTGACCTGCTGAAGTAAAATAAATTGTGTCTGTCCAAGTAGGTTTTTTGTAGGGTACAAAACGTAGCTTGAAGTCTTTCATCTGCTCCATGTACAGTCATGATGCTTAGAGTTGGATTTTAGCGAGGACACATTGCAGGAATTTAACTGCATTGTTTAAAAAGGGGTAAAGTCCGAGGAGGGAGTAAGCATTATTGAGCACTTACTCTGAGCCCTGTGCTTTAAGCAGGGTTCCGCCACCCTTTGGCCATGGACCTCGACTGTCAGTGCCTATTCAGGACCTGGCCGCTCAGCAGGAGGTGAGCTTCAATGTAACGTACTTGAATCATCCCCAAAACCTTCCCCTGCCCACACCCTCCGTCGAAAAATTGTCTTCCATGAAACCAGTCCCTGGTGCAAATAAGGTTGGGGGCGGCTGCAAAAAAGCTGTCCTCCAGCATTAGTCCTTATAACGCTATCAGAAGTAGGGATTATTGCTTTTTTATTATTATGTTAGCATCATGATCATGATTGTGAACAAGATATTACAACAGTTCCATCCGGTTCTGCGGTTTAGAGATTACAGCAACAGCTTCAGTTAAATTTGTACTCAGACTTGGAAAGGAAACCACATTATTAGGTCTGTTTCAGTCAGTCTTTGAGAATGTTCTTTCTAAATGCTAATATGGAACATTAAAACACTTCAGGGGTTTATTTGTAAACACAATGTTGTATCTAGGGAGCACAGGTTTCCTTCCTGGTTTCCTCCCAAATTCCTGTTGGACCACCCTCTCCACCAGCCTGGGCACACGCCGGGCCCTCTGACCTCTTCCAGGGCTGTTGGTATGTATTAAAATGTACCTTTAAACTGCTGGATATGGCCGTGTTAAATATAGATGCTTCTGCTATGATGAGTAACGCATAAGAGGAGGTATTTCCCTTCTACGGCAAGTTACTGAGAGATGTGTACGGTAAGAACTTGAGTACTTGGGACATTGTGCCTATTTTTTACATGGAGTAAACTTCTGAGTGAAAAGGAAATTCTGGCAAGTAACAGGATGTTTTCAATATTAGGGTTGTCTCTATATAATATCGATGAAATTGTTAAGTTTATACTTTTTAAAAATATTTTTACAATTGTGTATTTTATTAGCACAACCCCTTTGCCAAGAGCTTTACATTATTTTCCTTTCCTTCTTTAACTAGCCCCCGATCCTAAACACTAGCACAAACAAGAAAACCAATACATCCTAAAAACAGAAACTTATCAGTGATCACAAAAGTGACTTAAAAACCAACACATTTAGAGTAGACAAAGATTTGCTTTCATTCAAGAGTAAACATTGCAGTACTGACTTTGCAAGGCTGTGGAATCTCCTCAGTTTTGGATAAAAAACAAACACTCACTGAAGAAAAACTTGCTCAGAGTACTTTTTTGCCCTCTATCTTTGATTGTTATCACCCAGTTTTAGTTGATCCTAAAAATACATGATACAGAACGTTTAACAAATTTGGAATTACAATCAGACCCAGGTTGACCTTGGTTCAAATTCCAGATTTGCTACTTGTCAGCTGTATGAACTTCCCTCATGGAGCATTACTTTCTTCATCTGTTAACATGGAGAAAATAGCTCTTATTTACAGATCTGTTGTGAGGAAAGACACTGTGTGGAAGTGCTCAGTCCAGAAAGGGCTTGAACATGGTAGGTGTTCAGCACATGCTGGCTTTCTTGTGTTCAGACAGAACCAGCCATGTGTCTATCCAAAGACCATGGAATTTTGAGTCAGCACAGAACTGTTTAAAATCCTATTTTAACATTTTGATTAGTATGCCATTTGGGACAAGCTATTCAACCTCTATAAATGTCAGTTTTCCTGTCTCTAAAATGGGACTGCAAGATCTACCTTGAGTTGTCAGCCTGCTCTCTATGTATCAGTGGGTTTCTCTGGGGAGCATTGGGGTGTGGGTGGGACTGAGCAAACAAGGCTCACAAAAAGAACTCATGGACAAGACAACAGTTTGGTAATTGCAGGAGGAAGGGAAGAGGATGGAGGTGGAAGCAGGGGAATAATTGGTGATAGAAAAAAAGATAAATAAAAATAAATAATCGATCTACCTTGAAAAGATTTTTAAGAGGATTACATTATAACAAGTGTTGCTTAGATAACAGGATGCTTGTACTTTATACCATGTGTTTCTGTAAGATTTTAAATTGCTTTTAGATACCATAGGCATATTTTTTCATGATCAATGAAGACTCCTCCCTATTAAAGGTGTCTGGCCAATACGTACTTGGAAGGGGGAAGGAAGACTCTGGTAGACACATGGCAGTCCCAAGTGCTGCACATGTTTACTGAATACTTATTTGTCCGTAATGACCCAAACCATCGTCCAGAGGCAATAAAATACTTGTAAAGATCACTTAGTCTGCATTTAATCGAGTCTGTTTCATTTCTGACCACTTGTGGTAGTCAGTGGTGTTCATAAAGCAGAGATATTCACTACAGCAACTGCTCGGGCTCACACTGCAGGGTGGAGGGACTGGCCAGACCACTTTCATTCCACAAAGGAGATCAAAAAAGGAGAGATGATTTATTTGGGTTAAATGAATATTTCTTTACATTTTCCTTGTTTTTCTATGAAATCAATTTTGGAGGCGACCAACCATTTCTCATAGAAATTATTTGAGTGACTTAGTATAGACCAGGGGACTCTGACTTGGCACTATTTACATTTTGGTCCAAGAGTTCTTTTCTGTGGGCTGTCTAGTACATTTTAGGATGTTTACCCGCAGCCCTGGTCTCTACTCTCTAGATGTTAGTAGCAAAGTGTCCTCCCCATCAGACACGCAAAAATTTATTGGCACATGTCCTTTGGTGAGCAAAATTAACTCTGTTGAGAACCACTAGGGTGCACAGTCAAATTAGAAACCTTAGCAGAAAGTTTCTTCAGAAATCTAAATTATTTCTCTTACCACCATTTTGATGAGACTATCCAGATAATTGTCAAACATTCTCTTGTATACCATGTAGACATAATCAAAGAACTGTCTTTGCTCTATCTACTGAATACAGAGTTTCAGTGAGGTATTTCTAAGTCTCTAGAAAGAAAAATGTGGCCTTCAGGGAATCTCTGGACACCATGAAATTATCCATTTTTGAGTCTTTGTGTATTTGCATATTTTCCTTGGAGTTGCTATTTTATTTCATATGCAGTAAAATATATATACCATAAACTTATCATTTAGACCACTTTTTAAATGTAACAGACAAGAGTTTTATTAAATTCTTTATGAGGCCCTTGGTCCAAAAAAAATGAAGAGTCATTATTAATAGAGAACACACAATGCAGGATTATTAAAAACATGCTGAGTGCCACCTTCCCCTTCTCCATCCTTTGAGTCCCAATTCACTTGCCATCACATGTGAGAAGCTTTTCCTGATTCTTCTAGACCAAGGCATTCGGATCACGTTTATGCTGTTTTTACAATCTTTCTATCAAGTATTGTGTGGACTGTGATGTTGCAGGCTTATGACTGGGTTGTCCGCTCTACCTTATAAGAGTATAAAGAAAAACTTACCCTGCAAGTTCTTTCTTTCTAAGAGACGTTAGGGTTATTCACCTAACCCATTAGGGTTATTGCATTCTAGTGTCTGGCTCAGTGCCTCACACTTTGTAGGAGCTACTTCGGTGCTCAGTAAATGAATATGTGAGTAAATGGATGTTTTACTTTGTATGATGATGCTCTGTAAAATATTTTTCAACCACTCAGTTTCCTGGTTTCCTAAATCTCTTAGTTAAAAAAGCATACAAGAGAAATAAAAAAAAATGTGTTACCTCGAAAGACAAACTGCCTGTCTATACTTTATAAGGTACTTCAAGGTATGGACTAAATGATCAAAAAAGACTAAGTGATATTACATACTCAAGAGGGAAAATGTGCTAATACATTCTAGGAAGATTTTTAATAGCAAACATAACACTTGAGGGTCAAGGTACATAAGAGCCAAATGCTCAGCACCACAATGCAAAGTTTTGTACTTTTTTAAAAAATATTTTATTTACTTATCTTTAGGGGAGAAGGGAAGGAGAGAGGGAGAGAAACATCAATGTATGGTTGCCTCTTGTGAGTTCCCTGCTGGGAACTGGCCTGCAACCCAGGCATGTGCCCTGACTGGGAATCGAATCGCGATCCTTTGCTTCACAGGCCCGCACTCAATCCACTGAAATACACCAGCCAGGGCAAAGTTTTGTACTTTTTAAGTTTTCTACACAATTGAAGTTTTATTGTCACTAAATGGTTTAAATACAAATTTTTATACATTGGTGTATCATGGAATTACATTTTCCTTCTAGAAATGCCTACTGCACTTTGCACAGGGTGATGAGAATGGATTTTTCTAAAAGGATGAAGTTATGTTGAACAAAATTAGTGTGTTTGAAGCAAAGCCTAAGGTGGTCAGGAGGGATGTTGGCAGGGCCATGGTCCTCAGGTGAGAGCTAAGTGCCCCCACGTGGGTAGGTGGTTCATAGGTACAGAGGGAGAGATAGTAGAATCTTATTGGCATGAGACCTCGCTCTGGCCCAAAAGATCCTGATTTCCAATCCTTGTTCTATGTATGTAATGAAGCCCTTACATCCTCTCAGATATGGTAGACAATCACCCAGAGTGTCTTTACTAATCTGCAAAATAACTCAAGCAATTTTTCAATTAGAATACAAAGGATTTTTTGGGGGCACATCTATGTCAGCAAAGGCCAAGCTTCCGTATAAGGGTAGGATAATTTTTACAAATCACTTAGGCATTAGTACAACAATAACAACAGATTTTGGTGGCCTGAATAATTAATGTAGATTTTCTGTTTGCTGTGATTGAATTCACTGGATAAGTACACATTTCTCTTCTCCTTTCATTTTCTTCTGCTCCTGTGGACCCAGCATTAAGTCTTTGAACAAATGTTAAATGATGGGAAATGTTTGTTTATTGTATAATTCAAAAGCCCAGTATTAGAACTTCTCATTAGGTGATTGTAAGATGCAAAGAAAAGGAAAATTGCCATTTTCTTGTGCTGACTGGTACAAACAATGGAATCAATTAGCGTTGGCAGAAGTACGAAGTTGCCATGAAAGGATCAGACTGACGATTTTTTAGGGGGAAATATCAGAGAAGGAAAAAAAGGGAAAGATTGTGATAGAAGATTACTTTTACCATGAAAGGCTTTATCACTCCAATATCAAGTAATTTTGTGAGGCTGAGTGGAGAGAAGGAGAAGCAAGTCAGGGGAAGAAACAGCAAGGCCCAATAAGAAATGCAGTGGGACCGAAGCAGCAATATTTCTGATCATTTATCATTGACACTACCAAACAAGCGTTGGAGAATTCAATTACCTTGTCATTTCCTTAAGGACTGAGGTCATGAATAATGGAAAAAGAAACCAAACTCAAACTATCTTCTCTGTAAAATCAACTTGCTATCTAAGGAAGTGAAGTTCGTGTCATGGCTAGTTCTAATTAAATACGGGATTGCTCCTTTACATCTTAAGCTTTCTGTCATATATATTGGTTCTCAATGAAAACATCAGATGAGAATGCTGCCTGGTGTCTCTGGTTTTGAATGTAGTTCTGTAAAATCACATGCCACTCGCTTCTGCGACATGTATGCTCAGATAAATAATTGTATTTGATAAACAGTTGATTTATTTTGGTATCAGGAGACACTTTTCTTCTTTTGGAATAATGGATATGTACAAATCTTAAATCCTCCATTCCATGACAGATGCCAGCATTTATTCCCCATGTTGTGAGGCACTAAGGTGACAGCGTCATGTGTGTTATCTCACTGAACCTGCTCCACAACATTTAGGTAGCACTGCGATGCTCATCAGCAGCACCATCTCCAGCCGTTCCTCCTAGTGCACCCGATGCCCAGGCACATTAAACGTCCTGGCCGTTGGGCTGCATATTCGTGTGCCCTTTCCCAGCTCTGTTTATGTGCTGCTCTCTCAGATGCCATTGCACCCAGAAGGCCTGTTCCTTTCCTGAGATGCAACTCAAACTGCAACTCCTCTGCTGGATCCTCCTAGGCAAAACTGATTACTACTTCCTTTTGCTCTTATAGCAGCTTATAGTGGCCTCTAATTCTATTATATTGAAATTATGTTTATATTTTGTATCTTTAAGTGGATTTAACTCTTTTAATGGCATGGACCATTAGTTAGTCCTCTTTGAAATTACATGGTCTTAGCATTGGGTCTGATCAACAAAAGATAATCAATCAGTAAATGTTTGCTAAATTGTTATGTGACTGTGGCTAACTTCATAGATTTATTAATGTCTTTGTATCAGGATCTAGGGTTATCCTGAGGAATGTCAAATTGTGCTTTTTTTTGTTGTTTCCATATTTTTTCTGATTACACAAATGCTTACATATTTTGATATCATTCTGAGAAAGGGCTCTTCCTTGTGCATATGAAGGAGGAATTATATAACAAATCAATAAAAAATGCGTATTTTTTAGTAGAGAGTTAGCCTTCACAATGTCCCATTGCCATAAAGATTTGATAAACACTTCTAGATTCAAAGTAACATTATCAAAGTCAGAGGCTATGTGATATGCTAGACAAAAAACATGGAATTTCGAGCTGAGAGACATGGGTTTGAGTTCCACACTTTCTCACTGATTAGACTGGTTAGCATCCTCCTACTCACGGAAGCATTGTGAGGTTTAAATAGAAGACTAAGTGGTCACCTAAACAGGAGCGAAGCCACAGAAATGTAGATCACATGGAAGGTTAGCAACAGGGGAGTGGGAGGAGAGGGTAGGGAGAAGGTACAGAGAGTAAGTAGCATAGAAGGTGGGGAGAAAATAGACAGGGGGAAGGCAAGAGTAGTGTGGGAAATGTAGAAGCTAAAGAACTTATGATACATGGACATGAACTAAAGGGGGGGAGTGTGGGTGGGAGGGGGTGTGCAGGGAGGAGGGGAATGAAGGGGGGAAATGGGACAACTGTAATGGCATAATCAATAAAATATGTTTTAAAAAAATAGGAGGATTTTTTGTGTCACTTTTCCCCCTCTCAGATCCTGGATATGTAGAAGTGAACCAAACTGTCTGATCCCTGTGCTCAGAGAGCTAATATTCCTGAGGACAATAGCTAAGTAAATACGAAGTAAGCAATGGTGATGGGTGCTGTGAAGAAACTGAGTGAGACACAGTGCATGCTCCTTCAGTGAGCAGTGTCAAGAGAGGCCTCTCCAACAAAGGGGCATTGGAGCGGACACCTGAGGGGGTGCAGATGTGGCCGACCAGGTGTCGGGGAGAGTAGCCGGGTCTCAGAGGTCACTATGAATTACTGCTTTAAATGTCCTGCAACTTGGAAGGCACGTTGGTAATGACAACGGTCTCAATGGAAGCAAAAGGAACAGGCTCCCAAACATGTTTCCAATTCAGAGCACCATTCCTGCACATCCTCTGCTTGGCCACACTGGGCGGCTGTCATTGAAATTCAAGACATTTGACTTTCCTTAGTAATGCTGGACTGTGGAATTGCTAACACAATTGTGTACTCCCATCTGTACTTAAAAATATCATTAATTTAGAGCTCTTTAATTTGCTTTCATAGTTCCTTAAAACCTGTGTCTTTCTACTGTAAATATTGGCTGAACTGGTCACTCACTGCTTTGTAGTGATATAATAATAAAAGATATAATAAAAGAACCAATGAGAAAAGTAAATGTATAGACAGCTTCTGTTAAAATAAACTTTGATAGATAACATTTTGATGCTTAGAAAATGCACCTTTAACTTAGTAGAATATTGCAGTTTTGAATGTGGATAACCTCAGAGCATCTCTAATATTTTATTGGCCCAAGTCACCATCTTTTTCTTTTCTCTGTTCTAGCAGATTAATAAAAAGGCAAACTTTTTATTAGAGCAGCAGCAAACACATTGACGTTTATTGATTTTCATTAGTATCTGAGGTGGCTGGAATTCTGCTTTTGTATGCAGCATTAAATTGTGGTTAAATGTTGCCTGTGCATTTTTTATTGAGGCCCCTCATTTGCTCTTGGCTATCTTCAAGAAGTCTTTTGAGTTTTGGCGTGTGCATTTTCCTTGTTCTCTGTTTTTTTGGTTATGTTTGTTTGTTTGTTTTTTTGAGGGGAGGGGAAATGTACAAATAGCACCACACTTCTGTTTCTCAAGAAACACAAAGCACAGAAAGGCATATTTTATTCCAATGTGCAGAGGTTATTTAAAGGATCCCTTTAGGGTTTCCTCTTTCTAAAGTCCAAGAGAACAGTGCTTTGCATTTGCTGAAACCCCAGGACTGCTGATCCAAAAGTGACAGAGTCACGTTGGCCCCTGGGTAAAATTGGTGTGAGCAAATGCAGTGTTTTATGAGCATCATTTTCAAGTCGATCACTGACCAATAGTCAAATTTCCTTCAATTCACAGAAAATAAGAGATATAACAATGATGATCTAAAATTTTTGTAAGGTAGCCCTAATTAAATTTGAATAGTGGCCTTAAATCCAAGATTATATCGTTTTACTTTTTTAGTGTTAAGTATCTATTTATGAATGATGGTGATAATGCATGGTCATTATCATTATGCTTTGTGTGCCGAGTAATAATGATTTAATTTTTAAAATAAAAAATAAGTTACAATGGTTCGAAATGGTTTTTAATGGTATATTTTCCTACACCTGTCTCCCATGTGCCACAGTTCCCTGCCAACACACAGTCAGGTAACCACGGTTATTAATGTCCCCTTGGAGTTCCTTTGTGCACACATAACACTGCATACATGAGCAACACTGAATGTAGATGTTATTTTCTCTGCCTCCCCGTCTCCCACACAACAATACTGTGTTGCACACGTAGTGTTACCCAGTTTTTAAAAGCTTTATTTTGAAATAATTATAAATGCACAGAAAATGGCAAAAATGGTATAGGAAGGTCCCTGTCCCCTCCATCCCGTTTTCCTGTCGGCAGCGTGCTCTCACATGGGTGCAGTCGATAGAGCACGTTCACATTTAAACCACTTTTACATGTGCTTGTATAAAACTAGTGAAACTGAGAACCACTAACCTGTTCTCCATCTCAAAAATTTTATTTCAAAAATGTTATATATATGAAATCTTACAGTCTGTACCTTTTGAGATTGGCTTTTTCACTCAGCATATTCCCCTTGAGATCCATCCAAGCTGCTACATGGATCAATAGTTAGTTCCTTTCCATTGCTGTGTAGTATTGCACAGTAAGTATGTATCATAGTTTGTTTAACCATTTACTCATTGAAGGACGTTGAGTTGCTTTCAAGTTTTGGCTCTTGAAAATAAAACTGTTAAAAACATTTGTGTACAGAGTTTAGTCCTAAGGTAAGTTCTCATTTCTCTGGGATAATATCTGAGAGTAAAATTGCTAGGTGATATGGAGTGTGCATATTTAGGTTTATGAGAAACTGCCAAACTATTTTCTAGAATGAATGTACTGTTTTACTTCCCCAATGCATGAGTGCTAGCATATGGTGTTAGTTATTCTATCTGTTAGTTATCTATCTGTTAGTTATTCTGATAGTTGCATAGTAACATCTCACTATGGATTCAGTTTGAATCTCCCTAATGGCTAGTGATGTAAGCATGTGGTTATTTGCATTTGAATGTTACCTCTGGTGATATATCTTTTTATGTCTTTGCTCATTTAATAATTGGATTCTTGTTTTGTGGTTTTTACTGTTGAATATTAAGAATTCCTTACATATTCTAGATATAAGGTATTTGTTTGATATGCAGAGTGCAAATATTTTCTTCTGTTGCTGGTCTTGGTATGAATTTCATATAGATTTTCACAGAGTAAAAGTTTTTAATTTTGATGAGATCTAATTTGCCAATTTTTTTCTTTTTTGGTTTGTATTTTTGGTGTCAAGTCTAAAAACTCTTTTATTCCTAGGTCCTGAATATTTCCTTTCATCATTTTTTCCTGAAAGTGTTAGTTTTATGTGTTACATTTAAATCTATGATCCAATTTGAGTTATTTTTTTTTGTTAAAGTGTGAGCTTTATGTTGAAGTTTAGTTTAGTTTTGTTTTGTTTTTTTGCCTGTGGATGTCCAGTTGCTCAAGCACCATTTGTTGAAAGACAATCCTTCCTCTATTGAATCACTTGTGTGCCTTCATCAAAAATCATTTGGCTATTAATGGTATGGGGTGATTTCTGGGTTTCTTATTTTATTCTTTGATATGTGTTGATCTCTCTGCCAATACTGCTGCTTGTAGGCTTGCCTTTGTAGTACTCTAACTTTATAGTAAACTTTAACTTTGAGTACAGTAATTCTTTACATTTATTCTTCTCTATCAAAATTGTATTGCTATTCAAAATAGCAAAATAGTGCTTGCTTTGTCAGCACATACACTGAAATTGGAACAATACAGAGAAGATTAGCATGGCCCCTGTGCAGGGATGACACACAAATTCGTGGACTGTTCCTATTTTTAGACAAAAAAAAAAGGCTAAAAGAGTATATCTCCACCAAACCAGCAATGCAAGAGATGCTAAAGGGACTGCTTTAAGAAGATGAAGAAAGAGAGAGAGAGAAAGACAGAGACAGAGAGGAACAGATACAAAGGAAAAAATGGCAATGAATAAGTACCTATCAATAATAACCTTAAATGTAAATGGATTAAATGGTCTAATCAAAAGACATAGAGTAGCTGAGTGGATAGGAAAACATGACCTGCATATATGCTGTCTACAAAAGACCCACCTCAGGACAAAAGACCTACACAGACTGAAAGTGAAAGGATGGAAAAAAAAATCATTCCAAGTAATGGACATGAAAAAAGCTGGGGTAGCAATACCTATATCAGACAAAATAAACTTCAAAACAAAGGCCATAAAAAGAGACAAAAAAGGACATTATATAATACTTAAGGGAGTAATCCATCAGGAAGATATAACCCTTGTAAATATATATGCACACAACATAGGAGCACCCAAATATATAAGGAAAAACTTGGATGACTTCAAGAAAGATATTGACAGCAACATACTCATCATAGGGGAATTTAAAACCCCATTGTCAACAATGGGTAGATCTTCCAAGCAAAGTATCAACAAGGATATCATGGCATTGAACAGCACTCTAGATCAAATGGCCTTAATTGATATATACAGAACCTTTCACCTCAAAGAGGCAAAATATACATTCTTTTCAAATGCACATGGAATATTTTAGAAGATAGACCACATGGTAGGACACAAAACAAGTCTCAACAAATTCAGGAAAGTTGAAATCATATCAAGCATGAGCTCAGATCACAATGTCTTGAACCTAGAAACCAACCTCAAGGGAAAAACTCAAAAACATTCAAACTCATGGAGACTGAATAATATGTTATTAAATAATGAATGGGTTAACAGGGAGACCGAGAAAGAAATAAAAAAGAATTCTGGAAACAAATGAAAATGAACATAAAGCAGTCCAAAACATATGGGACACAGTGAAGGCATTCCTGAGAGGGAAGTTCATAGCAATACAGACCTACCTAAAGAAGATAGAAAAATCTCAAATAAATAACCTAACCCTACTCTCAAAAAAGTAGAGGAACAACAAACAAAGCCCAGAATGAGTAGAAGTAAAGAGAAAAATCAAGATCAGGGCAGAATTAAATGACATAGAGACTAAAAAAGCAATTCAAAGGATCACTAATCCAGGAGCTGGTCCTTTGAAAAAATAAATAAAATTGACAAGCCTTTAACAAGACTCATCAAGAAAAAAGAGAGAGGGCCAAAATAAATAAAATCCAAAATGAAAAAGAAGTTACTACAGAAATACAAAGGATCGTAAGAAATTACTACAAACTATATGCCAAGAAATTGGACAACATGGGCAAAATGTACAAATTTCTAGAAATATACAATCCTATAAAACTGAATCAAGAAGAAACAGAAAAACTGAATAGTCCAATAACAGCTGGTGAAATTGAAGCAACAAGCAAAAAACTCCAGCACACAAAAGCCCTGGACTGGATGATTTCACAGGAGAATTATACCAAACATTTAAAGAAGAACTAACTCCTATCTTTCTCAAACTATTCAAAAAAATTTGAGAAGAGGGGAAAACTCCCAAATTGTTTTTATGAGGCCAGTATTTTCCTAGTTCCAAAACCAGGTAAAGACACACAAAGAAAGAAAACTACAGTTGAATATCTCTGATGAACATAGATACTAAAATCCTAAACAAAATATTGGCAATCTGGATCCAGCAACACATTAAAAAGAAAATACACAATAAATAAGTGAGATTCATCCCAGAGATGTAAGGAAGGTATAATATTCACAAATTGATGAACATAATACACCACACATACTAAATGAACAAAGCAACGAACAATAAGTGCTGGTGATGATGTGGAGGAAAGGGAACCCTAGCTCACTGTTGGTGGGAATGCAGACTGATGCAGCCACTGTAGACAACAGTATGGAATTTCCTCAAAAAACTAAAAATGGAACTGCTTTTTGACCCAGTAATTCAACTGCTGGGATTATACCCTAAGACTCCCCAAACACCAGTTCAAAAGAACCTATGCATCCCTGTGTTTACAGCAGTGTTATTTACAATAGACGAGTCTGAAAACAGCTTAAGTGCTCATTAGTAAATAAGTGGATCAAAAAACTGTAGTACATTTATATAATGGAATACTATGCACCAGAAAGAAGGAACTCCTAACTTTCACGACAGCTTAGATGAACTGGAGAATATTATGCTAATTGAAATAAGCCAGTTGGCGAAAGATAAATACCATGTGATTTCACCTATAAGAGGAACCTAATGAACAAAATAAACTAACGAGCAAAATGGAACCAGAGCCATGGAGTCAAGGAACAGACCGACAGCAACCAGAGGGTACAGAGGGAAGATACAGGTGGAAATAAGGGGAAGGAACTAGATGAAGAACATGTATGAGTGACCCATGGACATGGACAACAGGGTAGGTGTTGACTATGGGAGTGAGGTAGAGGGTGGGCTGGGCCAGGGGGAGCAATGGGGAAAAATTGGGACAACTGTAATAGAACCATAATAAAATAATTAAAAATAGCAAAATAGCTATTCTTTTGCCTTTGCACATAAATTTTTGAATAAGCTTGTCTATGTCTACAGAAAACCAGGGGGTTTTGATAGGGATTGTGTTACATCTATAGATCAGTGTGGGGAGAATTGCATCTTACTATGTGGGATCTCCAGTGCATAAACATGTCATGTCTCTTAAACTATTTAGGTCTTTTTTCTATCACCAGCATTTTATAATTTAGCACATGGATTTTGTACATGTTTTGTTAGATTTATACCTAAGTATTTTACTTTCTTTGGAGCAATTCTTACACATACTGTTTTCCCCTTAATAATGTAACATGAGAAACTTAATATATGGGGTATTACAAAAGTAGTAAACAGTTTTTCAACTATAATTCTACTTTGCCACACCCCGTAGTTTATGGAAAGATTCCTTATCTCTTTTTATAATTTCATAAAATGACATGTGGATAAGTACCACACTTTCATTAAGTGATAGTCAACAGATGGATACTTGGATTCTTTCTAATTTATTGCTATTGTAATGTTAAAATCATTCTTTATATATTTAAATTTTTGTGGTTCACTTATGTGTACCTGCATACTACACATAAATGAACCAGAAGTAACACTGTTGGATCAAAGGGTACTTTATTTGGATTTTTGATACATTTTAAACATTGTCTTCAGAGTTTGTACTCTCACCAGCAATAAATGAGAACAATGCCGTCCCCACGGCCTCACTAACAGTTTGATATTAAACTTCCTGCCAACAGTCCTGCTAGCCCTGGTTCCTATATCTGTTGTAAGT
>PVKM010013452.1:0-30264 GCA_004027735.1 Carollia perspicillata
TCAGAACAGTGACATGATCTAACATGATTCAAAGGAACACTCCGCCAGCTGTCTGGCAGAACGAGGAGGTGGCTAGTCAGGTGGCTATTACAGTAATCCAGGTGAATGACCATTGTGGTTTAGTGGTGGTAATGGAGGTGTGAGAAGTGCCCAGATTCGGGATATATTCCGAAAAGCTTGCTGACAGGAATTGTTGCCCAAAAGGTATGGGATATAAGAGAAACTAAATCAAGTCAGTAATGATGCCAAGGTTTTTGGCATAAACAGCGGGAAAGATAAAGTTAGCAACAGCTGAGATGGGGAACACTGCAGAGTTGGATGTGGGAGAGGACTTACTGAGTAGAGTTTGAGATGCTATTAGACATCTAAGTAGAGATGGTGGGTCTGGAGTTATCAGTGTAGAAATAGCTAATAAATGCTGGTAGAAAGCCATGAGCTTGGATGCGATCCCCCGTGTGAATATGGATGGAAAAAGAGCTCAGGCACTGAGCCCTGGGCCTGAGCATGAAAATGGACGATGGTAAATGTTCTTGGAGTTAGAACGAACATTTTCAGACTGCGATGGCGAACCTGGTCAGATTTTTTAGAAGCTGTAAGCCAGAAGCAGACTGTGTATTTTCCTGGGAAAAAAATATACTTCATTAAAGCAAATGTTTTAAAACAAATATGCTGAACATTCAACACAGCAGATAGAATTGGTTTTGTCAATAAAAGAATTGGTAAAATTTAATGTGCATTAGTTTTAAGAAGTTTTTCTTACCCTGAAATAAAGGTGGAAGAAATGAGGGCATTGTTTTGTGCTGTGTTATGTATGTTGATAATTGCCTTCAGAGAACATGCTCATTTTATTGGGGTTTAGGGTGACAGTTAATCACATGTCTTGGCACCAGCTCTTTTTGTGCTATTTTTTCTATGAATAGTGTTGAGACTCTGTCTGCCCTTGTCCTTTCGATCCAATACTTTCATCAAATCCATTCTGCAGGGGAAAGAGTCAAGTGAATATTGGACTGAGTTACATCATTGCTTGACTAAGTAAAGTCTTGTTGCTGTTTCCACAAAAACTAAATGTCTGGTATTCAAATTGTTCTTCTGTGTTACAATTGGGTACAGTATTTAGGTTGTGAATGGTGTTTTCGTGACAATGTGGACAATCCAGTTGCCTTTAGGCATTCATTTTTTAAAAGGTATGCTTTATAAAGGTAAAGATGAAAGGAATAGGAAAGGTTTTATTAGGAAAAGGTTTAGAAAGTGCCTTTGTCACAGTCACTGATATTTACTTTAGTTTCCCTTAGGTCAGATCAAACTCTGGGAGGCTAAAGTTGAAGAGGTCGACCGATCCTGTGATTCAGATGAAGATTACGAAGCCAGTGGGCGAAGCCTATTATCCACGCATTACACCATGGCGATCCACCCCAAAGACCAGGGTCCAACTTACCTCCTAATTGGATCCAAGCATGAAAAGGTATGTAAGGACTTAATGGTTGGCTTAGAATGGTGTAGAGTAATGTTAAAGTACTGGAAATAACTTCCAAATCATTTGAATGGGAACAAGAAAGAAAACTTTGCTAAAGACTTTCAGCTCTGTTTTCAGAGATTCTTTACATCCCTGGAAACCAGCCTTGTATAACTGTGTCGTCTCTCAATCCTATTGATAAAAGTGGTCTCGAGGCTGAAATTATTGCATGAAGGTGTAGAATAATGGGGCCTTATGTTTCAAATGTGGATGTCTCAGCCTGGATTTTTTGGGGTGAATCTAAGGCCTCCACCTTATATTTTTGACTCATTTTTAAAGCCAAATTGTTATATATATTATGTATATGTAGTCATAATAAAAATATAAATGATAATATAACAAGATAAAACTTAATTTATTACAAAAGAGGCATCACAGATTAATGTGGAAGTAATGGATTATTCAATACATATACTTATACTTTGTGTTCATTATACATTGAGGAAATTAGCTATTTAGGAAAACATTAGTGTGTCGTCTCATGTATATAGCAAAATAATTTTCAGGTGAATTTAAAGAGTTAAATGATCGCTTCTCAGCCTTTTGGCTAAGATCAAGTGTAAAGAGTTAAATGAAATAATTTTTTAAAGAGCCTTTATCTGATCTTGGAATAAAAAGTATTTGATTTTAAAAGGCAATGTAAGAAACACAGTAGAAATGGTTGATAGATTTGACTAGAAAAAAATCGGAGTACTTCTTTATATCAAATAAAATAATAACGTAACTTAAAGGATAATGTAAAAATAAAATATTTCATGGTTGGCTACTATATCTTTTACATATAAACAACTTTTATAAAGTATTCCTTCTTTTTTAAGACCAAATAATACTCCATTGTATGTATACACCATATTTTCTTTATTCATTCATCTGTCAGTGGACGTGGAGGTTTGCTTCCATGTGTTGGATATTATGAATAATGTTGCAGTAAATGTGATAGGTATTTGAAATCCTGATTTCAGTTCCTTTGGCTAGATACACAGAAGGAGAATTGTTAGATCGTGTGGTAGTTCTGTTTCTAGTTTTTTGAGGACCCTCCATACTGTTTTCCATATTGGCTATACCAATTTGCATTACCACTAACAGCACACAAGGGTTCCTTTTTCTCCACATCCTTGCCAGCATTTATCCTTGCTTTTTTGATGAAAGCCATTCTAATGGGTATGAGATGATACTCTATATGGGTTTGATTGGCATTTCCCTTATAATTAGTGATGTTGAGCACCTGGTCATATGTTTGTTAGCCATTTGTATACCTTCATCAGAGAAATGTTTATTCAGTTCCTTTGCCCGTTTTTTAAATTTGATTATTTGGGTTTTGTTGTTGTTCTTGTTTTACTATTGAGCTAGAGTTCCTCATGCATTTTGGATATTAACTCTTAATTGGATAAAGAGCTTGCAGATGTTTTCTCATGTCATAAGTTGCCTATTCATTTTATTGATTGTTTTCTTTGCACTGCAAAACTTTGTAGTTTGATGTAATCCCAGTGGTCTATTTTTGTTTTATTGCCAGTGCTTTTGGTGTCATATCTAAGAAATCATTGCCAGGGTCAATGTCCAGAAGTTTTGGCCCTATGTTTTTTTCTAGGAGTTTCATGGTTGTAGGTCTGTGTTTAAGTCTTTATTTCATTTTGAAATGATTTATGTGTATGGTGTAAGATAAGAGTTTAATTTTATTTTTTTTGCATGTGGATATCCAGTTTTTTTTAAGCACTATTTATTGAAGAGACTATCCTTTCCCCATTGTGTATGTATTCTTGGCACCCCTTGTCAAAGATCACTACATGTGTGGCTTTGTTTCTGGGCTCTTTATTCAGTTCCTTGGCCTCTGTGTCTGTTTTTATGCCAGTACCACACAGTTTGATTACTGTAGCTTTGTAATATAGTTTGAATCAAGAAGTGAGATGCCTCCAGCTTTGTTTTTCTTGCTCAAGATGGCTTTGGCTATTCAGGGTCTTTTGTGGTTCCATATGAATTTTAGGATTTTTTTGGTAAAAATTACCATTAGGATTTTGATAGGGATTGCATTAAATCTGTAGATGCTTTGGGTAGTATGGACATTTTAAAAATATTAATTCTTCCAATCCATGAACACTGGATGTCTTTTCATTTATTCATGTCTGCTTTAATTTCTTTCATCAGTGTCTTAATAGTTTTTGGTATAAAAGTCTTTTACCTCCTTGGTTAAGTTTATTCCTAAGTATTTTATTCTCTTTGATGCTGTTGTAAATGGGATTGTTTTCTTGATTTCTTATTTGGATAACTTATTCTTAGTGTGTTGAAATGCAACTGACTTTTGTACACTGATTTTGTATCCTGCAACCTTGCTTCATTTATTAGTTCTAACACTGTGGAATCTTTAAACATTTCCTACATATAAGATTATGTCATCTCCAAACAGACATAATTTTACTTCTTCCTTTACAATTTGGATGCCTTTTATTTCTTTTTCTTGCCCTATTGCTCTGGCTAGGACTTCCAGTGCTATGTTGAATAGAAGTGGCAAGAGTAGGCATCTTTGCCTTGTTGCACATCTTGGAAAAGCTTTCAGTTTTTCACCATTGAGTATGATATTATCTGTGGGCCTTTCTTATATGATCCTTACTGTGTTGAGGTAAGTTTGTTCTTGGTATTATTCTTCTTTAAATTTTCTAGATTTCCTAAGTATTTTATATGTGTTTTTTGTATGCAATGGGAGTCAGATTTTAAATGTGATAAAATTTATTGTATTTCTTAAGGAAATATTAACTGGTTGTATTTATTCTAGTCTCCTAACATCATATACTTTCCTTAATTTTATCATGCTTTTCTAAGAAACGTCTATAGAAAATAATAAAATGTGAACAGTGTGAAAATATACTATGAGCACAATTCAAGTGAGCCTGCTTCAGAGCTGTGTGAATAAGTGGCTTTTAGTTATTATTTTAAAATTAAGGAGTTTTTCTTAGTGTCAAAGTTTTCTACTATTTATATAAGTTTTTTTTCCATTAAGTCACCAAAAATTAGATATTGCTTAACATCTCTATTAATATGTTTTGTTTTTAAGGACACTTGGCTTTATCATCTGACTGTGGCAGCTGGAAGTAACAACATAAATGTTGGCACTGAATTCGAACAACTCGTGTGTAAATTGCTAAATATTGAAGGAGACCCTTGTAAGTTCATAACATATAAGGCTTTATGGTTTATGAAATGGACCCCAACCCCCTTAGCCTAATGGAGTTTTCACTTTGTGGGTTCATTTCCCTGGAATGTACCTACTGTTGCACTGGCTTTTCTTGCCATGGGCCAGGATTCTCACTGTGGTTCTTAGGCTCCAGGGACGCCATCAATCCCTTAAATTCCATGTTCTATGCCACCTCTGCCTTTGCTCACATTACCCCTCTGCCTGAATGGCCCCCTTCCTTCCCATTCCTCACCAACCTGATAAAATCCTACCTCCCTTAGAAGCTCCCCCAGCCAGCCCACTCCAGCTCAACTTCTGGCTCATAAAAGGTTCTTAATAAATATTAAAATTATGCCCCAATGCACTTTGCCATTTAACTCTTTCATAGCATTTGTTGCTTTGCATTGGAATTATTTTTAATGGGTAAGGTTTCCCAATTGAGAGTTTGGATTCTGTATTATGCTTTATTTAACTATAGGGATCACATTTTAATTTCACTATCCAACATAGGAATTTAATAAATGTTGACTTTAGGAATGACTTCAAGTTCTTCTTTATCGTTCTATCTCCTCCTACTTCGGCTTCTCCTTTCTCAATCTTTCTGCAGCTCCTTCCCATGTATACTCATCTCCTTACCTGGGTCACCGATGTTTAGCACATGTAAGCAACATAATATTGCCCTGGTGACTTGTCTCAGCCAAGACTATCAGGACCAACTTCTCCTAGATTTAATTTCTCGGAAACAGGAACATAAGAATCCCCAGTGATCAGGAAAATGAAATGAAATAATGTTGCCAAAGGTTTTTCATGACCTTGGTGACTTAAAGCTGTGAGCCAGGCCTAAATGAAATAATGTCTAAAGAGCTAATAAATGGGAGGCCAAAACAAGTGATTCTTTCTGTTTTCTGCTCTTACTTTGTTCTGCATTTAGCCTCTCAGATTTGGAGACACCCTATGCTGTGTCACAGCAAGGAAGGAATTGTTTCCCCTCTGACCACCCTGCCTTCGGAAGCTCTACAAACAGAGGCTATTAAATTGTTTAAGGTACAGTTTCATCTGGAGTTATATGTTATTAAAAATGTAATTGGAAAAATAATAGTAAATAATTTAGGGTCTAAAGTTTTACTTTTTCCAAGAAAATGTTAAATGTGATTATTATTATTAGGAATACACTGAAATAGAACTAGGTGAATTTAGTGTGCTTTCTGAGTGAGGATTGGGGATTTACTGAAATGGACTGTGCATAGTTTGGGCAATGTGAGACTCAGTAGCAGGAGAAGCACTTCCCCATTAACCTCTCAGGTGGAGAGAGTCCATCCATCCCACCTACCTCAGTGTTGGGAGAGGGACCAGCACCCTCCCTCTCCAGTGCGTCTCTCCAATCTTTATTATTCAACTTGCGTTCAAGACCCCTGAGCAGCCCTGGCTGGTGTGGCTCAGTGGATTGAGCACAGGCCTGCGAACCAAAGGGTCACAGGCTCGATTCCCAGTCAGGGCACATGCCTGGGTTGCAGGCCAGTTCCCAGTGGGAGACACACGAGAGGCAACCATATATTGATATTTCTCTCCCTCTCTTCCCCTCTAAAAGATAAATAAATAAAATCTTTTAAAAAAAGAAAGACCCCTGAGCACTTGGAACCTGACATTCAGCTATATCAGCGTTCAGCTATTTTATCTCTTGTCATCAGTGAGCTTCTGGTAACTCTTCTTCCCAAAATAGTGACAGATACTTCCTTAACATGATGCAATTTATTCCTGGAAATATTTTTTCATTGATTATTGCATGCTGTAATGTTGGGCAGCAATGCTTTAGGGTAGAGACTAAGTTTATTTCATTATATTCTGTCCTCAGAAGAGATAAAGACTACCTACTGTATAACGACACAATAATTAAAGTCAACCACTGGTGTTTATTAACACTTCAGTGTTTCTCAATGGATATTGTGTCTAATCAGATTTTAAATCCATCCATTCATTGAACATTTGCTCTGTCACTCTCAGCTGTGTAGAGAATAAAAAGATAAATAAGTCACAGTTTCTGCTCTCACGAAGTTGATAGTCTGGTGAACGAGAGATCGACAGTGTTTTGTATGCCCCTAAGGTGAACGTGGACTCTGCCCTTGTGCGGAGTGTTCCATACGTGTCAGCTAGGTCAAGAGGCTTTACAGTGTTCACGTTGTTCAAATCCTTACTGACTCTCTGTCTGCCTGTTCTCTCAATTATTAAGAGAGGTATATTGAAATCTCTAACTATAATTGTGCATTTGTCTCTTTCTCCTTGCAGTTCTACCAGTTTTTGCTTCATATATTTTGTTAAGTGCGTAATCACTTAGGGTTGTTACGTCCTCTAGATGAACTGACCCCCTGTATTATTATAAAGTGGCCCTCTCTATCGCTGGCAGAAATCCTTGTTCTGAAATCCACTTCGTCAGACATTAATGTAGCCACTCTGGATTTCTTTTGATTAGTGTTACCATAATATATCTTTTTCATCCATTTGGAAAAAAAACTATTACTAAGACTAGAATCAATATAATTCATGCAGAATAAATCGAATCATTCATCACCTTGAGTATGTATTTTTTTCTTAATTCAGACCTGCCAGCTTTTTATAAATGCCGCAGTGGACTCCCCTGCAATTGATTACCACGTGTCTCTAGCCCAAAGTGCTCTGCAGATCTGCCTGACACACCCTGAGCTACAGAATGAAATTTTCTGTCAGCTCATTAAACAGACACGACGGAGACAGCCACAGAATCAGCCAGGACCATTGCAGGTATAGATGATACATATACGTGCAATTTAAAATGATGTCGCTGTCTTCATTGTAAGAATGATGCATATTCGGTAAAGACATTTGGGAAATACAAAAAGTGTAAAACAGAAAAATAGCTGTTAATATTTTGATGTATACTCTTTCAGTTTATTTATATACTTATGTGTTTCTGTAGAGATGTATGTGTATATTTATACACTCTCCCATTTTTCACATTACTAGGGTTACAGTGTGCATGTTAATTTTTTAAAGTTATAGAGCACAATCATGCCTCCTAATGTTCTTCAACATTTTTCAAAACATTAATGACTGCATTCATATAGGTGACTATATATTTAGGTTTTCCCAGCTATTTTTCTTATAATAAAGACCTCTGCAGTATACATCTTTGAACCTAAATCTTGAGTATAAGTCCAGTGAAGTTTTTGGAATCCATCTCTAGAATTTGCATATATCTTCAGCAATATTCAGTTTATTCTTCTTTTAAATTTTCCCAGGTAAAAAGTGGTATTTCACTATTGATTTACAATGCATTTCTTTAATTATTATTGCAGCTGAGTATATTTTTCAGGTGATTTTTAGTCACTTATGATTACTTTTCAACGAATGCCTGTTTTAATCTTTGTTTACTGACTCCTGTTAATCACGGGATGAAATAAACATTTCTTACCCTATCATACAGGACTCTTAAGTGTGGATTCGGGTTTTGTGGGACTCGAAGCTTAGACAGTTAACATTTTGTACTCTTTTCCCACATTTTAAAAGAACATATGATCATGTAAATATGGACAGGGCTTTTCCCAGAGCCTTGGATAGAGGGGCCTGTGCATGAGACGGATTTTGAAGCTGAAGCCTCATTTGCATTAAATGCCCCTCATTATCTGGCTCCAGTGGCCTCCTCTTCCTCCACTTTGTTTTATGCATCCAGCCTCCAGCACACGGTGAAGGCGTAAAAGCTCCCCATTCTTGAAACACAACCTGTCTTAACATTATTTCCTACTTTGCATCTGGCATTACCCCTGTTACTTGGATCCCCCTGCTTTGTTCCCACCTGTAGCCCTTACAGCCCGCACCAGCAACACCTCTCCTGTGAATTCTTCCCCGACTCCCACAGCAGTCGGTCATTCCTTCTGTCGGTTATTCAAAAAAATTCGATTGTAAGTAACTCAAAAAGAGCAAGGACCGTGCTTTGTTTTCTCCTCCTCCTTCTTCATATAACATTTTAAAAAGTATTGAAGCTATACTCGCTTAATGGAAAACAATTGAAAATAGGAAAGAATACAGAATAGAGCAAAGGAAAAGGAAAGGTCACATATAATCCTGTTACCTAATCTCTGTTAGTGTTTATATACTTGCCCCTTATTTTTGCATGTATATATATGTAAGTATGTGTAGGTAGATTGGTTTTGTGCTGGGGTATATGATTTTTTTTGTATTTTTTTGATTGCTGTTCAGTTACAGTTGTCCCCATTTCCCCCCATTACTACTCCCTGCCTTACCCACCTCCCACATTGATTCCTCCCCCTCCCCCGCCTGTCTTCCATCTGCCCTCTCCCAAGGCCGTGACTTATGTTTCAGTGAATGAGTAAATCCATAAATAACAACAACGACAAAAAACAATGTTCCTACTCTCTGAGCGTCATGTCAGGAGGCTCCCCAGATCTACATGTCTTTTGGCATCTCAGTAGTAGACAACTATATGCATAACTAGATGGATTGTGGATGTGACCCAATGTGGCTTTTTAATGTTTTTACATATTATAAATGCCCTAAGAAGATAATGTATAGTGGGAAGCAGCAAACATATTTGAGGTCAAGAAAGGCTACCAACTACCAAAATAAATAAAACCTTGAAAACCACACACACACACACACACACACACACACACACACACGCGTGCACACACGCACGCACACACAAAAGAGGAAAGACGATCAGCTTCGCCAGCCAAACTGGCTCTGATCTGGGCTCTGCCGTGTGGCGTCTAACCTGTGCTCCTTCTCTTTGCCCAGGCCTGGCAGCTCTTGGCGCTCTGTGTTGGGCTCTTCCTTCCTCATCATCCTTTCCTGTGGCTCCTCAGGCTCCACCTAAAGAGGAATGCGGATTCCAGGTGTGCAGAGAACTAGCCAGCTGAACCATTTGCATGGCCTCTGAAAACCAACGATAAATTCTAAGTATTTAGAAACCTGCCAGGCACATTTATAGAAGAATGTGTGCAACACGTGTTGGTATAGGGAACCTTTGGTTATCTTTAATGTGGAGTTTGGAAAATATTCTATTTGTTATGTCAAATCTCTTACGGAAGAGTGCCATGAAAGCTTGAAACCTGACAAAGTTTTTAAGTGAAAGGTCTGAGTATATTTCAAGTATGGATGACTTAGTATTAGTTATTGTTATCATAGAAACTATTTTGTTTCCTTTGTTTTCTCTATTACTGTTTTTCTCCACATTGAATTCTTTATGTGGAAAACTTCCCTGATGGTCCTCCCTCCTTTTATACTTGTGTGTATTTGAATTTCTTCAGAATTTTTATTTCCTTGTAAAAAGACATTTAAAATCCAACTGTCACAATGGCTTCCGACACTGGGACCCAGGGCACCCAGCCAAGGATTATCAGGGTCATTTTGTCTCATGTTGGGTTCCTTAAATAGACTGTGGGATTGAGATAGACAAACACAAAGAAACAAACAAACAAAAATTTTGAAGCAGTAGAAAAATATTCTCCAGTTCTTAATATATTTTGGGGACTCTGTTGTCAAGGTCATGTGACTTCAGTTACAATCACTGACCAGTCACCCAAAGGGTGACATTTTAAAGTCTTCCTAGAAGACACTTGAATACAAATATATTAAGAGGTATTATCAATCTGTTTTACTGACAGAGTGAAAATTATATATAACAAATGAGGGCAAATAAGATCTCTATCCAGCTTTTACATTTATTTACTCCAGTGGTTTTACATCATTTAAGACCTTCATGTTTTATAGGGTAAAGAGGAAATACATTTCTGTTTGAAGATATTTTCTTACCTTGTTTAGCAGTCAAACACTAACTTCCACATTCTTCACTCTGCTACATCATGTGTTAAGTTATCCTATGCTATTATTTATTCAGTTATTTTCTTTACATTTGTTAATATAATTACTATACAAGGGGGACCCCAAAAAACTCAGAATTATCTTCTGGAGGGCAGGCCCTTTAGCAGTAGAGGCTTCCCCCGCTAGGTGAGTGTTCTAGGAACCTATGTGTATCAGTGTACCAGCTGGTGTCATTGTGAGAGGCTGCATTTGGCTTCAGTGAATTTTTTTTGAAGACTCTTCCAACATGTTCACCCATTTCATGATGGGTGATTTCCATCTGCCCACATCACGCTGAGCGTTCGGCAGTTTTTGACCAAAACAGCATGACCCCTTTGCCCCACCCTTCCTATTCACCCAATCTTGCCTGAGTGACTTTTTTCCCCCCTGGATGAAAAAAGTCATCAAAGGGAAATATTTTGCCAGTGTGGAAGAGGTGAAACAAAAAACAGCAGAAACACTAAATCGCATCAAAATCAATTAATTCAAAAACTGTTTTGAGCAGTGGGAAAAAAGTCTCGGGAGGTATATGGCATCACATGGAGAATACTTTGAAGGTGACTGAAGTTTAAACATGTAAGAATATGAGTTAAATACACAATATTTTATAAATAAATTCTGGATTTTGGGGGTTCCCCCTGTATGTCAACTATATAACAACTGGTATTTTTAAATTCATCTTGTGACTATAATAATATGATAAAGACGAAGAATGCTTAGTGGGGAAGCTTCATTTAGTCAGTGGCAAAAGCAAAGAAAGTAGAACTAACAAGAACTAACATCATTGACTTAAGCAAATGAGGCAGCATCACTGTGTCCCACATCCAAGGCACTGCCTGAAGGGGGATAAGAAGACACTGAAGTGTAGCTCCTGCCATCACTGTCAGCAGATCCTGTAAAGAATCAACGATACAAGGCAAAAGCCCTGAAGTGTTGATATCAAGAGAGCATTAGGGAGCCCTGGCTGGTGTGGCTCAGTGGGTTGCCAGCCAGGTCTCCAGTAGGGAGCGTGTGAGAGGCAACCACACACTGATGTAAAAAAAAAAAAGAAGAGTGCATTAGGGGTGATTTGGTTATTTTTTTCAAGAGTCCTTATCTTTTGATTTCTGTTATTTGAATCTCCCCCAAAGCAGTCCCTGAGATAAGGATTTGAATGAAAGTAGTTTATTTGGGAGGTGCAGTAAACAACAGTAGGGGGTCATATTATGGGCTGTGTTGTGTCCCTCCAGAAAAGGGTAGAAAAGAAGGTAGAGTTCGAGAAAAGTTAGAGGTTTAATAGTATTCATGAAAAGAGAAAGATCACTGTCAAAATTAGCATAGTGCATTGTGATAATGTACACCAAGGAAAGCTTTCTTAATGGTTTTGCATATATAGTAGGTTGTCTTAACTAAATTTATTCTTAGGCTTTATCTTAAGTTTTGTGTTATAGGACAGAATTTGGAAAATATGCCATTTATTGCCAGCGATGTGTAGAAAGAACACAACAAAATGGAGATCGAGAAGCACGACCCTCGAGAATGGAAATTCTTTCAACCCTTCTTCGAAATCCGTACCATCATTCTTTGCCCTTCAGTATCCCTGTGCACTTCATGAACGGGATATATCAGGTAGGTTAGACTTGCTACCCCGAAGGAAACGTGCCCGGCCCAGGGTCCTATGTACAATATCAACTCTGGACAACTGAGAAATGACACTATCCGCCTACCTTTGTCAGCAGCTGGCCGTGGTAAACTTGCAAATTAATTCAGAACAGCTGAGTTTTGAAACAGCTTTGCTGAACAGGATTCGCACTAAAAACAAATCTAAACTGAACCAAATAAGGGAGGAGTTTCCCTGCCATTACAGTTCTAATGGAGAAAAACAAAAATACTTCTGTTGAGGTCACCAGTGCACCTGCTAGATGAGGAAATAATTATTAACACTGGGTGTGTGCAAGTTCAGTCTCTTTAAAGTCTCCAAATCTCAGGAATTATCTAGGAAAAATTATGTGGGCCCTCCCAACTCTCGGATCTAGATACTTGCTTATCACATGAAGCAAGCATGTTCCAAAGCTAGCAATTAGTCTTTGTAGTCCTAAGCCTTTTATCACAGAATTCAGATACTGAACTGCCTATTTTAAAAAATAAACATTAAATGCATAAAAGTTCATTTGTTTTAAGTATATTTCTTGTTTATTTTTTTTCATCCGCTTAAAGATTACATATAGTAGTACTGTAGCTCTTAGTTTGCTTTTAATGGGTAGACATAATATCTCTGCAAAATGTTTACAGCTGTCAAATGATCTGCCTATTTGGAATTCATGTTAGTTGGCTGAAGCCAAGATTTCTGAATTCTTACAGCAAGCTAATGACTAAAGAAAACATTAATTTTCTCCAGTGGCGCTTTGAGGGGGGGGAGTTAAAGCACCCAGATAAATATAGGGTACCATTAATCATGCATCAGGTATGTCCTGCTTCCCCCCTGAAATCTAAGTTTGAAACGCACATACTTTTTTATTTAGAGAACGACTTTGTTATTTCTATTTAGGTAGTTGGATTTGACGCATCCACCACAGTGGAAGAATTTTTGAACACTTTGAACCAGGACACAGGAATGAGGAAGCCAGCGCAGTCTGGATTTGCATTGTTCACCGATGATCCTTCTGGCAGGGATTTAGAGCATTGTCTTCAAGGAAACATCAAGGTAAAACTAAATCCTTTTAAGGAGGCGCACCCAGCAAACAGCAAAGGAGCTACTATTTGCTAATTGCAACAAGTTTAGTTCAGGAGTTTTCAAAAAAATTTAAACAACCTAATCTTCACAGTAAAAGAACTTGCGGGACTTTGTCAATGCCATAGAATTCTTATATAAAAACTGCATACACACTACTTCATGTTAATTTAAGGAGGGGAAAAGGATTAATAGTAGTAATAATACCCTAAATATCAGGTGGAGATGTGGAAGCTCTTATAAAATGGCTTTCCATTTAATTTATTCACTCAGTAATATTTATTGAACTATTTATTGTGTCCCAGGAACTGGACTAGACCCTCTGGAAAATGCAAAGTATCAGAAATAGTTCCTACCCACAGCAAACTTTTAATTTGTAAAGTTACACTGATAACTTTAAACTGGAAAGTGGCCAGTGTGTTAAGAGTGCTCTGAACATCCCACAGAGGGGAGATTAAGCCCATCCGTGGAAGGTAGGGAAGATCGGAACTGGGTTTTGAAGAATGAGTAGAAAATGGACCTGTGGAAATAAAGACACAAGGAAAATCACGAGCAAGACAGAACTGGAAGATTTTTAAACAGTCTTTTCTAGGCCGTAGTGAAATGACTAATGAAGTTTCTAGTGGTGGTGACAATTACACATGTAGAATCACAGAACCAGAAGGAACCTTAGAGAAACAAATATTTGCCAATGAGGAAACCAAGGCCTGGAGCAGGAGATGAGTTACACCAAGTCAAACAGCCAGAGCTGGATCCGCCCCCTTTCCTTACTTGGTGCCGTCCTTGATTGCTCTTGGGAATAAGTGCCTTGTTACAGGATGAAGGTATTTCTGGGATTGGAGATGACAGAACTGGAGCGGAGTAGGGGAAGAACTAGATTTATAAGTAATAGCTTACAGGTTTAGGGCATATGCAACATTAGCAACTCCCAAAGTCTAGCTCCGCTTGCAAAAAACAGCCTGTTTGCGCTCCGTGGGGTTCCACAGAATGCCGGTGAAGCTCGCACCTAGTTCCTTAGGCATGCTGGGCTGGCGAATGGGTGGCGGCTTCCCCGCACCTCTTTGCCTCTGCCTTCCACTGCATAGTGAGAAATCTAGGAAAATCGATGTCTTGTTCTCCGCAGCTCCAAGTGTATCCTGTTCAGTTCAACAAATCCAAATGTAAATTTTTCAGACGGACGTTCCTAGAATATTATTGTTAATAAATTGCCCAAGAAGATAAGCTAGCATTTTTGGCTGACTTGAGCTGAGTAAATATCAGGGACTTTGGTGAATGGCTGCTTACCACAGATTTTTGAAAACTTACTTCTATTTCCGTAAATGATCCGTGAAATAAACAAACATTTATTTGGTTCCTGAAGAATTTTTGTTCTTTCCGATCGAAGACTTAAGATTGTAGTCCAGATTTCTTTGGTATGACTTCAGTCTTCACAGACTCGGAAGCTAGAAAAGCTGCTTCTTTGGTGACTAAATCATGAGAAAATCTCAGGAATCCTCTTGTTTCCAGCCTCATGCCGTCCTTCATTAAGATTCTATTCTGAATACAAAACGTCTTCTGCCGTCCAAAGTTAATGTGTGTCCATAGGGATACGTGGACCGAAGAGCAATTTATAATTAAATCCTAAAGTCAAGAGCTGCACTTAAGCTTGGAACAAAAAGCTTCGGTCCGTTTGGTGTGATCACGTTAACTGGAAATTTTTTAGTGTAAGGCATGCCTGTCTTCAAACTATACCAATTTGAAAAATATTATAAATCTCCACTTTTCACTTCCCTTCTAGATTTGTGACATTATTTCTAAGTGGGAACAGGCTTCCAAAGAACAGCAGCCTGGGAAGTGGGAAGGTACGAGAACTGTTCGTCTAACTTATAAAAACAGGTGTGTAAGACCATCGCCAACTACCAAAGTAGGAATATATGCTTATCTCTAAATCATGCACCTACAATTTAATTTCCTACTAAGGAGCCTTAAAAGTTCAATTTATTTGCTTTCTTTTTTTTTACAAATCATAACTCTACTGCAGGAAGAAACTGTTACATAAAATTTCATTGCTAATTCTTGCCCCTTAATGTCATGAATAATTATATTTTATAAAAATATGCATTCGGACAAAGATTAGAAAAAAACTACAGGGAAAAATAGCTGCTGTCTTAGCATAGGGTGACTTTTTCACTTTCAGATATTCTTTGACACTATTGTGACATTTTTCACAAAGACTAAATACTACACATCTGTTGTGAGAAGAAATATTTAAGTTACCCAAACCTTAAAAGTGATATATTCCTATTCATTGATTCTCATTCTTTCATATCCTCTCTCTCTCTCTCTTCCTGTCTCTTTCTCTTCCTCTCTCAGTATTTACTGAGCATCAGCTATAAGCCAGGCACTTAGCTAGATGCTCTGCATAAAATGTAATAAAAACAGACACAAACACAGTCCCTGAACTTCTGGAATGGATAAGCTAGTGAGGAAGACAGTTGTAAACCATACACCAGAAAGAGAAGAGTGTGGTTCTGGGGAACACGGAACTAGAAGCCGGACTTAGCTGGAGACAGTGGGAGCCTCGGGGAGGTGGTGCTTAGGTCAAGGTCTGAAGACAGCTGGGGTGGGAGCGTGGAAACGGGCAGAGATTGTCCAAAGCCTGTAGAGGGAGGTCTGTCAGGGCTTCAGAAATGGTTAAAAAGCCAGTGCAGCTAAAGCATACACCTTCTCAACAGATACAACCTTAATATACTTTGGCATTGGGTCAGAAACCAGATTTTTTTTCTCACCCCTTTTTTAATATCATCTTTTCTCCCACGTGTTAGCAGAAGGTGGTACTTAATAAATAGTGCTCACTGACCAGGTCATATTAACTATACAAAAAAAAAAAAGACATTTTGCTGATTTTATTTAGCTTTTATACCCCATACAATAAGGAATCTAAAATATCAGACTAAGCATCTGGTGGGATTATTGGTGTAGGATTGACTTCTCTCAGAGGCCTATTTTTGGAATGCAAGAAGTAAAGGCACTAATATAATATAAATGATGCACTAGCCTTTGATGCAGTTCGGGATTTCTCTTCTAATAACCTGTCCCACAGAAACACCCACATAAGTAGGCAAGAGTATTGCAGTGTTTCCCAGCATCTTCTTTGCCATATTTTTCAGAAGTGTGGTGGGGGTGGTGGTAAGAGGGACTTACAGCAGCATGTTGAATACAGAGGAACCGTTACGGAAATGGGGGGCATTCCTATTCCGGACTCCTGTCGTACCGCCAGCCACGGAAGGGCCACGCGCTGTTTCATCTGGGCAACGGTGGTTGTGGGCCACCGGGACTTCTCTCTTCATGGGGCTCATTCATGAGCAAGGGTTCTGAGGACATAGGAAGGTGACGATTAAGCTTTGGTGTTTAAAGTTTAAAAACCATGCTTTTCTAGAGATAAGCAAGGTTACTTAGATGATAGAATCTAATAGGCGCTACTCCCAGAGGAACCCAGGGCCGTGATGACAGCCTCTATGTGTGGCCCTTCGGTGACTAGCAGAACAGCAGGCTGGAGGACTTGGAGCTTCCAGCTGCTCGTTCTGGTTCTGTGATGGCTGGAGCAGTGATGCGCACCGTGTGGGCCCTGGCCCTGCAGCTTCTTCACCACACGGGAACACACTAGCGATGCATAGTCTTAAGGCACACTTCAGCCCTCATGAGTCGGGATCTCTGGAGTGAGACCCAGGAGTCCGTGTTGTGGCCCTCCTCCAGGGGACCCTTAGGCAAATGCCGAGTGTCAAGAAGCGCTGGTCTAAAGGTCCTCCTCGCTGCCCTGTGCCTTCATCATACCTGGTAGGAGGAGGCCAGCTCCCAGACCTGACCTGCTGCGCATCTTTATGTCCAAGGGGCTCAGGAATTCTCGTTCGGTTTTGTTGACATTAAATAGAATTGCTTTCGTGTCTAAGACTATTTCCAATAATGCATACTTCATGAATGCTTATTCAGTAATACTAATTCTGCCCGTGATGGCTGTGGTTGGAACCACAGTTAAATTTGGCTGACATGGAGAAAGGTGGTCTGAAAGACACAGGTAAGAATAATGCTCCAAGTCTAGCAGATGCCACTAGAAAGGACAAGAGAGTCATGAATAGCTCATTTTAGTAATTACCTTGTTGGGGAAAAAAACAGCCTTCGTGAGAGCAGCTTTGACATCAGGAAAAAGGCAACTCAACCAAAAGGTTTAATTTTTAACAGAAGCCTGAAATGGCTGGATAGCCACAGCGATGAGAAAGTACTATTTCTAAATAAGGTCTTGCTTTACACATGTGTATAAATAGCCTAGACAATGAGCCCTACTTTCCAGTGACACAGTTTGGAGGGGAACTGGCTGTGACCTGTCACGCAGCCATGGACGAGCAGCACTGGAATGCAAACTGAAATCCCAGCTCTTGACCATGGAGTTTTAATTTAAGATTGAGTAAGCTATGGAATTTTAATTACTGGGATTCAGGGGCTAAAGATCTCATTAATGGGTTTTAAACTTGTTCTCATAGATGACCATTTGTAAAGTAATGTTTAAATTCTATTCACATTTACGCTGCCTATTTAATTTGGTTTCTTACTGCATAATTTGACATTGCAAGGTCAAGGCATGTTTTTAACAAAACAAAACTGGCAAGGGTCCTTCCCTGAAGAGGACAGCTCTTCCTTACTCTTCTTTGAAGTAAAAAATCATATTCAGTAGTCCTCGGTTGTTTTTATTTTCTGGAGCATAGCTTAACATTCCCGCCTCTGCCACCTTTTAGTTGGTGTAAGAATGCCTGTGTCCACTAGCTCCTAAGCCAAGAAGCATCTTGACGGGTCATGTAATTTATCCCCTTTTTTCCAGTTATAATAACACCAAAAAATCTAGCATGAAGAAACTCTTGTAATTCTAAATACCTCTAGAACAGAATGATGATGACGACGATGATGATGATAATAATAATAATAATAACCAGCATTTATTGAGCCCCGAGCACACACCAGACCATGTGCTGAGCTCTTGTTCTGTGTCATCTCCTACAACCCTAACAGTGGCCCTGTGAAGTAGTATTGTTTCCATTTGCATCTTACAGATCAGGAAACTGAAGCTTAGAGAATTAAGTCATTTGCCCAAGGCTACAGAAAGGGGATTCATTCCGGCTTTTTTTGGACAAATAATTCCTGTATTTAGCAATTCCAATGATCATTTATTTATCCATTCATGCAATGAACACCTGTTTAGCATCAGCCAGCGCCAGCCCTTGTTGAAGCCCTGGGGACTCAAAGGTGAATAGAACTTCCCTGCCCTTCAGAACCCTGCAGTTTGTAGGGAGAGACAGACATGGAATCTTGTGATTAAACTTGCGATGTGATTAATGCTGTAACAGGAACAGCACAGCAGAGCAGTGAACATGCTCTGGGGAGAAACAGTCTGGGTTACCCTCCTGGTCCCCCTACTCTAAGCACGTCACTGTGTGGCTCTGAGCAAGTCACTTACCACCTGCCTCTGATCCTCAGATACCTCGACATGAATGGAGATAAAAACAGTCCCCCCTTCTAGGGCTGTCTGAAGGACTAAATGTCGGCCAAGGTAAAGCCTTCGGATCTGAGTCTGCCACACAGCTAATGCCCCATCCATGTCTGCTCTTCCCTTGAATATAACACGTGTATGTACAAGCTGTGGTGGGAACACAGGAAGGCTTCAGAGCGCTGACTTTTGAGCAGACGACTGGAGTGGTGGCCATTGAGGCAGGAGGAAGACAGGGAAGGGGTCACAACTGCAGTTTTAGTAGAGTGTTACCAGAAGATGATGGAAGACGGAGGGAGGGGAAGTGGCGAGTGAAGGCAGGCTCTCAGTAAGTTTATAAGATGATGAGAAAGGAGGCGGTAGGAAATAAATGCTCTGAAGAATGAAATATGGAGCCGGTTGGAGGCAAGCAAAAGGGTTACCCAGCAGTGCAGTGGGCTCTGCTGAACGTGGAGCCGTGCATACACGCGTAGTGGTGTGGTTCCCATCCCACCGTGTTTGGCTCCCTGGTCCAGCGATGAGGTGGACCTGCGGGGGTTCCCCTGCTAGCTCACCTGTGCCCTGCCTGCCTGCTATGACAGAGGCCCACTTTCTCTGCTGCTTTAGGACTGGGGGACTGGTCATGCTGGGAGGGACTCAGCACCTTCTCCTGGCACCTTTCCTATTCAAGATCCATATTCGAGTTTCTTGACTTCTTCTTGGTCATTTTTGTGACTCTAGTCTCTCTCCGTGTTCTCTCCAAATTGCTGCGTAACTGTTGGAACCCAACCTGCTTCATTAGGGGCTTGAGCCTCTGATTCCTGCACGTTGTTTTCCTGTCTAAGGGTCTGGGATTGTGTTTCCCTTCTTTGCTTATAGTGCTTCATTTCTCTTCCAAGGTTCAACCTCATTTGCATGCCAGAAATGTTAGAAAATGCACATGAGCTCCTTTCGCCTGTAGCCATCTGTATGCTTGGTTCTTTTCCCTTCTTCTAGCTGTTTTACCAATTCAAACTTTCGTTGAGAACGTTTGGTGGTAACACTTAGGTGAACCCTAGTGGCGGAAGTGATGAATAAGACAGAGTCCTTAACTTCAAGTGGAGACAAGAAGCTTTGTACAAAAACGTCTGCGTGCCAAAAAGGGAGAGCTTTCTTCTCTGTCTTCTATCACTTTGCTAACAGCATTTTACATTTAGAATCTATTTCTATTACCCAGCTATATTCTTTGACTAGTTAACAATTTGTTATCATGTAGTTACAGATAAAAATAGGGCCTAAGGTGTATGTTTTTAAGAAGCCACTCTGATGACTGCCCAGGACAGCGATTCTTAAGGTAGGGTGGGTGTAAAGAATTTTCATAGTCACAGGGAAGAAGAGCTTTTCAGAGTACATCCCGCCAACCATGCTTCCTCTGAGATTCTGAACTCCCACCCTCTCAGTCCCTGCTATTTGAGATAATTACTGCAAGAGATACTATAACTCAGTAGTCCCCAACTTTTTTGGCACCAGGGACCAGTTTCACGGAAGACGATCTTTCCACAGACTGGGGTCGGGGAGACGGTTTCAGGATGATTGGAGCACATTGCATTCAAGCTCGCCTCCTGCTGTGAGCCCAGTTCTGGACCAGTACCAGTCTGTGGCCCCGAGGTTGGGGACCCCTGCTATAACAGATGGCAGTGTGGCCTCTCCCTCAAGTCTACTGGGAGAAAAATGCCGAAAATTCAGAGCCAGTTGGGTACATACCCAGCAATTGCTGGATCTAAATCTCTCTTTTCCTGCCACTGTGTTGCCATGACAATACTAAAGCATGTCCAAGTGTTGCTCACCCACCCCACTGTCACAGCATTCCCAGCACCCCAGGCCTGGTCTGCGGCCGAAAGGCAGAGCCCCAGAATCTCACGCACACAGAAACAGCATCGTGAGTGAACCAAGGGGTCACTGGACAGATGAAGAGCTAGGCAAACAAAAGTTCCTAAAGTTGCAAAAAGGCCAAAACATTTAAAAGTACAAATATCAACTTTTAGATTTCCTGAGTAAACTGCCCCCTCCAATCTGATGTTGATTTTGAACTGAAACCTCCATTTCCTCTGTCCTGGTGTGCCCAAGGTATTGAGGAAATATCATGAGTGTCTTGAAAACTGGGTCTATTCAGCCCATGGAAACGAAGGTCACATCAGCATTCCCCACAAGAAAGGGCGTGTTCCATGTACTCAGTGTCTTATTCCCTTTCCCGGCAACACTTCAGGATTTGGTATTTCAGGGCACAAAAAATAGCATAGAAGCGGTCCTCAACCTCAGCCCCAAAGCAGTTTTTCCTCAGTTTGCTGAAAATGTTGCACAGAACAGAAAACAGAAGTTATTAACAGATGGCCATGATCTTGGTTTGTGTCGCATAGACCAACCCTTTCTTCCTTTGTGAGAATTTCATTTAATGAAAAATTTCCTCTGTTTTTTACAGACTGTATTTCTCCATGCAAGCTCGTGGAGAGACTGATAGAGAAAAGTTGCTGTTAATGTATCAGACAAATGACCAAATAATAAATGGACTTTTTCCTCTGAACAAGGACCTGGCGTTAGAAATGGCAGCTCTTTTAGCTCAGGTAATTTCCGTGCTATCTGGAGAAATATTTTGTAAAGGTAAAATACTAATTTCGACACCAAGTTAAATGTAATAAAACAATATAACTTTAGTGATTCTTTAAATTCATTTTGCTGTGATTAACACCTTAAAAATTACCGTCATTATAATTACAGTGTGACTCCAATCACTGACAATTGCAGTGATGTGGAATGTGACAGTATTCCATAAAGGGAACCAACTAGATCTTAATTATCGTGAAAGTGTGCCACTAGGCTTTGCATTTAATAAAGGAGTTTGCTGAGTGTAGAGCCGTGGGGTAAGGACACCAGGCCAAAACTACCCTCTCAGCTAATAGGAATCGGTCTTTCACAAGCTAAAGCACTTTCTTTTATTTACCTGTTGTATCAATCCGGATTAAGTTCAGACTTCTATAAACACACACACATGCAAATTAATAGTGACAGTCCAAACAGAAGTATATTTGTCTCTCATGGAGAGAGACAGGCATACCAGCATCTCTCCATGGTCATCATGGGCACAGGCCTCATCCCGCTCTTTGTTCTGCTGTCCCCAGCGTGTCATCTGCATGGTCCTGAACATCTCCAGAGCTGCAAACATGACATCAGCGTTCAGGCATGAGAACAGGGGAGGGCTGAAGAAGGGTGTGTTCCCCGCCCTGGAGAAGTTTGCCTGCAGATAAACACAACAGTTCCATTTCTGTCCGTTGGGCCAAAACTTAGTCCCATGGCCTTGTCGACCTGGAGGAGAGACTGGAGAATGTAGTCTCACATGGGCAGCAACGAGCCCAGATAAAGTCAGGGCTTTGTGACTTGGAAGGAAGGAGAGAACGCTCCTAAGAGGCAACCCCCAGTCTCCACCACCCCTGAGTCTTTGCACCCGCTAGTTAAGGCAACGCTGTGACATGTCGTTGGTTTTCAGTCTCCTCACTCTACACAGCGTCCCAGGGCATCGGATTCATTCTCTTCGTTTTTTCCTACCACCTATGCCACTGACTCTCAAATCTTTTCTCTCTGGTTCATACTTCTATGGGCTCCTTAAATTCGCCACACCAGGGACTGAACTAATCTCCTTCCCTTCTCTTCCTTCACGTTCTGTATCTTCAAGGGATACAGCTTCGGTCCCCCAAGCAAGCTTCGAACCCCGGAGTCATCACTGACTGCACCCTCCCCTTCGCCCTGTCCCCCCAGTCACCGTGCCCTGCCTATTGTAACTCGCAGGCTTTGAGCACTGCAGCCTCATCCCTCGTCACGCCCCGTCTCAGACTCTGGGCTCCTCCTGCAGCAGCACACACAGTGGCTCCGCGCACAGTTCCCTGGCACGCTGGTGGTTCACGTTTTCACAGTTGCTGTCCCATTGTGATCGTCATCAGAGCCTGCCGCCAGCAACAGGCTTCTGACCGCTGGGGTTTTCTGTGCTCTGGGTCCCACAAATTTACCCTCCACCCAGATGCCAGAGAGATTGTTCTGTTGTTTACGGCTTCCTAATAAATGACTCCCAAGACTCAGGCACTTCAGACAGTAGCAATTTGGGCAGGAATGTGTAAGGACGCCTCGTCTCTGCAGCAGGTGGCACCAGCTGGCGCAGCCTGAAGGCCGGTTGGGACTCCACAGCTGGGGGCTGGAATCATCTCTAGGTCGTTTGCTCACACATCTGGTGGCTGATGCTGTCAGGCAGAACTTCTCCTGGGCTGTCATCTGGGACACCTCACACGCTTCCTCACAGAATGGTGCTCAGGTAGCAAGAGCAACATCCTGAAAGAAAGACAGGAAGTGGAAGCTGCTATTTCCTTAAGGCCTAGGCCTGGAAACTATGCCATGGCGGTTTGCTACGTAGCACTAGTAACCGGGATGGCGTATAGCAAACCACGAACCTAGCCATGTTGTCCCCTTGTGTACATGGAAGGGCTTTCAGGATCTAAACTCTGCCTGCCTCTCCAGCCTCGTCTCTTACCACCCCTGCCTTGTGCTGCAGTGCAGCATGAACTGGTTCCTGCATAGTCCCCTGGCTTCAACAGGGCCCACTTTGTCTTACCTCTTAGACTTCACTTGTGTGTCTCCTCTTCCTGAAACATCTCTATCCCCGTCCCTGTACTTGCTTACTTCAGCTATTCTTTAATTTTCATCTTCGGTCTCACTTTTTCCAGGAATCCTTCCTGAATTCTGCCTGGGTGGGGTAGATGCTCCTCCTGGGGTTTCCGTAAGGTCTGGCACACAGCTACCACTATCCTGTCCTCGATGGTTCATTATTGTTTGTTTGCTTCTGCTTTGGACGTCTACCTTGGCCTCCCGGAGGGCAAGGGCTGTCGCTGTTTATCTGTGCATCTCACACAGTGCCTTACACACAGTCCATTATCCTTAAGTGTCTTGAATGAATGAACAGTAGACAATTAGTTTACTTTTACAAAACTTTTATCCAAAGGTCAAAGCATAGTGCTACACTGAGTGTTCTCTTTCTACGAGTAATGGAAAGCTGAAGAAAGCGGACATAGGTCCCAGATTCCCTTCATGATAGAATTAGGAATCATTTCCTATCATGTGCAGTTCTAGGCTTCAGTCCACCAAAGGCACAGGTCCTCTATTAAAATCACTCTCATTTTTACTAAAATTTAAGTTAGTCTTCTTACATTAACTTCTAATTTTGTCAAGAAAGCTTCTCCAAGAAAAATTATAATATAATTTGGAAATAGTACTTTGAATACCTTTAGGAGAATATGAGAAAGGGCTGGAAAGGTAAGACCATACACCTAGAAAATTCTGAGCACATAACTTTTAAAAAGTATCATTTCTCCACCTACAAAAGGAAAAATTCTTAAAGTCTCTGTTTGCTTTTCCTCACAGTCGTGTTTGTAAAGATAAATGAAATATACTAAAGAAACATGAGCTCTGTAGAAAAAGCAGTTACATCTGTTGTAGACTTGAATATACTCACGTGTGGGTGCTTGTCGATGTTCTCTGTCTTAATCAGGAAATCTTGGAGCCGACTGTTAATTGTTGTATGTAGTGTCTGCTAAAGCATGATGTTGATGGGAGGCATGCGGGGAATTATCTGAGTTGATTTTCATTTGTTCTCCAAACACTATCCTGCTCTTTCTGTGCCACACAGTATGCTAAGCTTCAGAGCAGGGAGACAGTAGGCTTGTGGATATACCACCATGGGTTTCCCTAAGAGAGCAGGTTCCCTGGAATGCCTACTATTTGTACAACTATTGTTTGCCCAATTGCTGGATCCTTGGAGGGTAAAGAGCTTGCTGTCGGGGGTGTGGGGGGAACTTACTTGGTGTGAAGAAATGAGGAAGGATGCCTGATCAGAGAGATGTGGGTGACAGATGAACAGCAAAGACAAGCTAAGAAAGCAACAAGCAGACAGTAAAGACGAAGCTCAGCTGAGGAATTGAGACAGTAACTGGTCATATTAAGAGCCAGACAATGGAAGCCAAAGGGGTCAGAATCTCAGAGGCTGGTTGTACTCACAGCTTTCCTCGAGGCCAAGGGCCCTTTTGAAATGATGGCCTGAGACTTTCCGTAAGCTCATCCCAGTCCTGATGGAGCCCCCCATCTGCTTGTTGAGGAGTGTCACAGGACAGAGGTGAATGTTCTATAGGATCTGAATGTCCCCCACCCAGTTCGCTCCTTGAGCCCTCCTTTGGTACCCTACACAAGGCATTTAACTCAGTTTATCACGAGCATTTGTTTATACTCCAGTCTCCTACTAGACATTAGCTCTTTGAGGATAAAAGCTATGCTCAACTTTTGTCTTTCTCACATCACTTAGCACAGTGCCTGGCGCATAAAGGGGGCTGACTCAGTATAGGTTTGGCCGAATGAGTGGGTGGGTGAGGGATGGACAGATGGAGGGATGGGTAGTTGGATCGGTGGGCAGGGGCTGGTATCTGTGTCATCTGTTAATAGGGATAAGGATTGAACGTTCTTGCATTCAGGGAGAAAGAGGCTTTTATTCCCAGGAATACCAGAAGGAAACGAGGGGATGAACCCCGTAGCATTTACGGAGAAAATCTAGGAGGAAAGGAATGAGAATATAGTTCTTGGTCTCATTATATCCAATAAAGACCATTATAAAGTTCAAGTAACACTTTTTTGAGATTGCTCTTAACTTTATAACTTTTCTTGTCTTTCATGTTTAACTGCTATTTTTCCTTATTATTGTCGATTAAAATGGTACCTTAAAAATGACAAACCTTCCTGTGCCGTGGCAGGCAATAGCAGAGTATCGTGGCCATTGGCAAGTACTACTAGGTGGTGGTGTCAGCCCGCGGTGTTTAATGTAGAGCTGGAGCAGAAGTGTTCAAGCTACAGATGTTTTCAAAATTAGCTTCCAAATGGAATTTGGATTTTAATAATAATACTTACATATTATTATAAATTCCAAAATCACACAATCATGACAAGCAGAGTTAGTTATTGATATATATTATGTGTAATTATATATTATATATAATTGAATGTAATTATGTATTATAATATAATTATATGTAATTATAGATTAAAAAGAATGTTTAGAAATAATAAAACTGATTTTCTTTTTTAAAACTCTTTTCAATATCCTATATTTTTCTCTTTTTTGGATTTCCCATTAGGTGGAGATTGGAGATTTCGAAAGACCCTTTTCAACTCCAGCAGGGCATGGCACCAATCAGTGCAAAGCAAATCAAACTCTAAAACAAGTCATAGAGAAATTTTATCCTAAAAGATACAGAGATGACTCCTCTGAAGAACAGTTAAGGTAAGGACCTGCTTGTAACTAAAAAGGCAGAGTCGCGCTTGTTTTTTTATTGATATCTTAAAGATGAAAAATACTGTATTGTACATGACCTTTTTTTTTAAAGACTTTTTAATAGTGTTGAATCCCAAGGGGTTGTAGGTCTTGTTTAAAAATTTACTTGTTACTGTATTTTTTCCATTATCATTAATCCTCCTTCTCCTCCCTCCCCCACCTCACAATCACCACACTGTTGTCCATGTGAGTCCGTTTCCTTTTTGTTGTAAGAGATGCCTAAAAACTTTAAGAGTCTAGATTTTTAATTTTTTTAATGAAAAAAATTTTACCTTAATTTGGAAGATCCACTTTTCATTTGATCTTATTCTTCCTTGTCCAAATTAATCCTAGTAACAAATAAAAGGGGAAAAAAGGTCAGTAATATGTTCAATTTTATGAAAGGTTTCTCAAAAAATTTTTTTATCTCAGAGTATTCCACACAAGATTTTTAATATAAAATCTTAAACTCAATTAATTTGGAGTTTCGATTTTTGAGAGCATCTGAAGATTCAAAACTAGAGGAAACCCAACTCACCATGAGTTTTTCCAAAGTAGGAACATCTGAGATCAGTTTTTTGTCGTAGAATACGTGGTTTGTATGAGGTTTTCCCTGACTCCAGCGGCTCTCCAAGCCAGGAGTGGCAGTTCCTAAAATTCCACTGTCAGGGATTCATTCTTTGGTCTCAACTTCTTGTATTTTTTAAAAATAATGAGAGCTATTCCCATGAGAAATTACCTTTCAAACTAATTAACCCAGAGGCTTGATGTTAGCTAATCAGATTTTTTAAATGTACCTGAATGGGTGGGGAGCAGGAGACCTCAGGCATGCTGAGCGCACTGACACTGAGATTTTGGTGAAAAGGAATACTACTAAAAGTTAGGACAAGGGGTGGGCAGTGCATAGATGGGGTGGGCAGTGCACAAAATACAGCTTTCCTAGGTTGTGCCTAGGTGTCCCACTAGTGCCTAGGATGGGCTTAGGGAGAGCTTTCTCTTGGGAGATAACCCACTCTTTCTGTTTTTGCTTTTGAGTGTTTGTTTTTGTTCCTTTTTTTTTAGGCAACTTTGCCAGCGACTGTCAACCAGATGGATGGCCCTCCGGGGACACAGTGCTGCTGACTGTGTGCGAATTTATTTGACGGTAGCCAGGAAGTGGCCATTCTTTGGTGCCAAGCTGTTTCTTGCAAAAGTAAGAAAGAATGGGGGATGATTCAGTTCAGTAAGATAAAACAGTGGTAAAAGTAACCCCAGGTTTATACGTTTTTATACGTTCGGCTATTGAAAAGAAAAGAAAATTCCTAACAATTTAAAGAAAACAGTGAATGGACATTGAGAAAAAGGCAGGAAGGCCATCAGGTTCCCTACCTTTTCCCTTCCATTCCATGTGCCCATACCTCAAATGATTTCTTGTACTCATTAGGCTCATCATTAGACTAAAGACAGCGGCTGGACTTTGCTTTCTTCTTTTCATTCATTCATCCATTCATTCATTTCCGCTCTCATTCATTTGCTCATTTATTTGGTATTTAACGAGTTCTGTTTGTCAAACACTAAGCTAAACTCTAGGGGATACATAAACTTGTGGTTTCAGATGGGTTGTACTCAAACTTCCAAGAATTAACAATCCAGTGTTGCAACAGGCCTGGGAACAACTGCTATATGGTGAACGTGGCCAAGAGTGACATAAACAGAGTCCTGCAGAAACACGAAGGATGGAGAGACGCACCCTGCCAGGGAGTAGATTAAGTAGCTTGTCCAAGTGCACACATTAATAAATGGCAATTTTGGATCTCAAACCCGGGTCTCCTAATATCACATTCACTGCTCCTTCCATGATGCCACACTGCCTCCTCCCCAAGAAAGATTTTTAGTAAGCTATTGTTGTTTCAAATGTTGCATTACATTTAGGTTGAAAAATACTTCTGTAATTTTGTGTGGCATTTATTACATAATGTATTTTCACCTCTTTATAGCCCATAACTCCATCATCGCTTGGAAGTACTTTCCTGTGGCTGGCTATACATGAGGATGGTTTAAGCATCTTAGAATACAACTCCATGGTAAGATTAAATTCTAAAGGTTTGCATTGTCAATTATTTCCATCACTCAGTGTACTGTAAACAGTAGGTAATGATATCTTAATCTGATTTTCTTTGTAATACTATAAAATGAATACTCATTTTGCAAATATACAACTATGATTACAATTTCATCTTTCAAAACAAGATTAGACAGGTTATATACAAGCATACCTCGGAGATATGCAGTTTGCTTCCAGAGCATCTCAATAAAGCAACATCACAGTAAAGCAAGTCACAAATTTTTTGGTTTCCCAGTGCATATAAAAATTATATTTATACTATATATTGTAGTCTGTTAAGTGTGCCAATAGCACTGTGTCTAAAAAAAAGTACATACCTTAATTAAAAATGTTACTGCTAAAAAATTCTAACCATCACTAAGGCGAGTCATAATCTTTTTGCTGGTGGAGGGTTTTACCTTCAACTTGTAAAAAAATGAGATAAAAGTGAAGTGCAGTAATCTAAAGCACCATAAAACAAAGTATGCCTATACTGTGTATAACTAAATTGCAATCATGGTTGTATTCATAAAATGGCTGTTCATTTATAATGTTAGGAAGATTGCTCCCTGTGTAAAATAAAAAAATAACATTAAAATAGAAACTTTAGTTAGCAGAACTGAAGTTCAGTTTCACTACGTCTTCTATAATAATTTCTCTACCATATATTTCCATGTATAATGTGCACTTCTTTGCCTAAACTTTTGAGGGAAATATAAGGATGCACATTATACATGGGTAGTACTAATTTTGTATCTATATATTTTTACTTCTTTTATTTGTGCTTGTGCATGAAAAGTGTAACTCTAGAAAGCAATAATGATATCCATAGCAAAATAATACCCTGGAATACGATAATTGGTTTTGTTTCTAAATATAAATAAATAATTGAATTAAAAAGTTAAAACGAATAATTTTTTTCCTGAAAGTTTGGGCCAAAAACGCGAGTGCTTATTATACACAGGACTGCATTGTACACAGCAAAATATGGTAGAGAAATCATTACAGAAGAGTTGCCAAAACTGAACTTCAACTTTGGTAACTGAAGTTTCTATTTTTTTAAAGACTTTATTTATTTATCTTTAAAGGGGAAGGGAAAGAGAAAGGAAGAGAAATATCAATGTGTGGTTGCCTCTCGTGAGTGCCCTGCTGGGAACTGGAACCGGCCTGCAACCCAGGCATGTGCCCTGACTGGGAATCAAACTGTGGTTGTTTGGTTCGCAGGCCCCCGCTCAATCCACTGAGCTATACCAGCCAGGGCACTGAAGTTTCTATTTTAATAATGTCCTGTAATATCATTTACCAGTTCAGTTTTACCTACATAGTACCTTAGAACTTTTTATGTGATTAAAGACAAACTATGCTTTCTATGTGTTCATTTATTTACGTCATATGTATCATGCTATGTAGTGAGAAAAATTTTTTAACCTGATGGGCAGGACTTGCTAACTTTTACTTGGTAAATGTGGTTGGCTATCCTACCTGTGGATAGTCAGTGATCATGAGTATCTTTTAGAAACCGAACTATCCTTCAGTGTTATATAACTTTCTCCTTATAATTGCTAAAAAAATTGTTTTGAAGGAGTTTATACTTTTGAACGCCTTTTATTCTTGAATGAATAACTTGAAGACAGATGATAAAATCAGTGACTTAAAGCCAACAGCAAACTGTACACCAGTGTTGAGTCGCCTGAGCTAGGTAAACCTGTTCTCCAGGTCCTGGGGGAGGGACACACAGGCCCGGAGGGGATGTGTGCAGGCGGCAGCTCTGGAGCCATTCAGTGCTGCAGTGGTCTGCTCAGAGTCTTGCAAACTAATCATGCGATGTGCAGACTTCCTTCCTTTCGGGAATGTATGTCTTCGAATTATATTTTAAAAATTGTTTTAGCAACATATTATGGAAAATACTTGCTGCATATCTGATAAAGGGTCAGTATCCTTTATAAACATGGATGTCTTAATAAAACAATAAGGAAATGACAACCACACCAATAGACAAATGGACCAAGGCAATTCACAGAAGAAATACAAATGTTCAATAGATATATTTTTAAATGTTAATCTCCATAGTAA
>PVKM010013453.1:0-30255 GCA_004027735.1 Carollia perspicillata
GTTTAAGCAAAAAGGAAAATGGACTCATACACATGGATAACAATGTGATGTTTGAAGGGGGATGGGGGATAAAAGGACTAAATGATAATAGAAAAAGTACAATATTTTTTAAATTAAATCTCACCTATAAGAGGAATCTAATAAACAAAATAGAATCACAGGCATGGAAACATGGAACGGACTGACAGTGACCTAGTTGGGAGGAGAGGGAAATGGTGGAAAGAAGGGGAAGTGATTAGTCAAAGAACATGTATGAATGACCCACAGACATGAACAAAAATGGTGTGGGAATTGATTATGGGAGCCAGGGGGTGGGATGGGTGGAAGAGGGCAAAGGAGAAAAAATCGGGACAACTGTAATAGAAGAACAATTTAAAAATGAATGATTAAAAATTAAATGAATAAAACAGATTATTTCTAAATTGTCTAGGGAAAATTTAAAATAGCGATTAATTAGACAAATTTAAAACATGAATGAAAAACAGAAAATAAAATAAGAAAAAGACACAACAAATGAAAGAGGGCTTAATTTTGCTTTAAATAACATGAGATTTAGGTTAACTGAAACTTCAAAAGTTATTCAGAGTTAGTCAAAAACTTACCTTAAATAGAAACGTGAACTATAGACTAGAATTTACTGCACAGTTTGTAGTTTCTTATTATAATTAAACTATAATACAATAAAATAAAAAATCAAAAAATAAAATTATAAAACTTTTAGTATACCATGCACTGTTATTCTTATCTGACTTGTCCGTGCAAACTCTAATTTTTCAGGGTATTTTCCAAGAAAAATCTTATTTGTATGCATAGAAAAAGAGCATATGTATCTAATTTGCATGGATGCAAAGCATGTATCCAGATTAATATCATATTTTTGGTTAATTGTTATGTTAAAGTTAGGTTCTTTGTGCTTCAAAATTGATGTGAAGGCAATTTCAGAACAAAAGACCTATACAGACTGAAAATGAAGGGTTGGGAAAAATATTCCAAGTAAATGGACAGGAAAAAAAAACCAAGGGTAGCAATACTCATATTAGACAAAATAGACTTCAAAACAAAAGCCATAGAAAGAAACCCAGAAGGTCACTTCATAATACTCAAGGGAAGAATCCATCAAGAAGACATAAACATTATAAACATATATGCACCCAACATAGGAACACCCAAACATATAAGGAAACTCTTGGAGGACTTCAAGAAAGATATTGACAGAAACACACTTATACTAGGGGATTTTAACACCTCACTATCAAAAATGGATAGATCTTCCAAACAAAATATCCACAAGGATATTACCTCATTGAACAATGTCTTAGATCAAATGGACTAAACTGATATATATAGAACCTTTCATCCCAAAGAAGCAAAATATAGATTCTTTTCAAATGCACATGGAACATTTTCAAAGATAGGCCACATGATAGGACACAAAACAAGCCTCAACAAATTCAAGAAAACTGAAATCATATCAAGCGTTTTGTGGGACCACAAGGGCCTGAAACTAGAAACCAACCTCAAGGAAAAAACTCAAAAACACTCAAACTCATGGAGATTGAATAGCATGCTATTAAACAATGAATGGGTTAAGAAAGAGATCAAGGAAGAAATCAAAAAGTTTCTGGAAACAAATGAAAATGAACTCACAACAGTCCAAAACTAATGGGGCACAGCGAAGGCAGTCCTGAGAGGGAAGTTCAAAGTGATACAGGCCTACTTCAAAAAGATAGAAACATTTTAAATGAACAACCTAACCCTATGCCTACAACAACTGGAGGAACAACAACAAACAAAGCCCAAGAGTGAGTAGGAAGAAAGAAATAACCAAAATCAGTGCAGAATTAAGTGACATAGAGACTAAAAGAACAATTCTAAGGATCAATTTCAAAAGTAGTCCTCATAATACCTTAGGCATCATGGTTTTAGGTAGATGGCCTATCAAGGTAGAGTATTTGAAGGAAATATTTGTTAGCTGAAGATATAAGCCTTAATACAGTTAAGAAACTACGTCATGAAGTTAACAAATGAATAGAAGCTCTAACCGAAAATGTTCAAACAGAGTAAAACTTTTGGAATCCCTTATTAAATAAAAGATATTTTGACATAAGCAAACTTAAAAATAAATATTTAATTCAATCAATTAAAATTGTCACACTAATTAATATTGTGAATACTTAATAGTACTTTATTATATATTTGATTGTTAGGATAAAAATGTTGAGGAAAATAGTAACATCTACAAGTGTAAATAAAATGAAGAACACTTTAATAAGAAACGGTTTGGTATTAGGTTGATATTAAATAGGCTTTGTAAATGCTCACCATGTATTCACCAGCTAGTTCACACCAAGGTTATTTTGACATATATCACAGAGATATGTAGGAAATGCATAGCTTCGATGCATTTCCTACAAGGGAGATTAAGTCCAATTTCATGAAATTTGGAATAGCTTTAAAAATTGAAGACAGAAGTTCTAATCTGATGGTTGTTTGATATTTGGACTCAAGGAAAATGTTAAGAGCTCTGGAAAACGGTAGCTCCTAATAATACACAATTAATAAACATAAATTACTTGAAAATCAATATATGTTCTTCCGATTTCACTAGAGTAACTACTTTCATGTTTTAAAGTCAGTACCCCTTTAGAAAAATCAGGTGTACGTAATTGTAGTAGGGACTGGATTACAAAGTAGAAGAAACCCAGGACCAAGGCTCATTTATTCTTCAACTCATTTTTTCATTGTTTCCTGTATGTTCAAGGTTAATGGCCTTTATCTTGGTCCTATCTGTGAAATAAGGAGAATTCTGAGACTTGCAAAAATTTCAGCAAGTTATTTGTATCTCCTTTATCCATCAGCAAATCAAGCTTTAAATATATTTTAGATTGGAAAAAGAGCTAAATTTATCAATTGAATTTTGGGGGACATAGATCATCTTTATTATGTCATAATTTGTATAAAACAAAATGAAATTATATTTTGTTATGTTATTGATAAAATATTAAGACTAATAAATTTGATAATTGTATGATATATATACTCTTGAAATGACCACCTAAAAGAAAAATATAAAACATGTGTATCCCACTAGAATGTTTTTTGTGCAAATTTCTAGTCAATTCTACAACTCCAGCACCCACCAATACCACCCACAAAACTTTGATTTCTCTTTCTGTAATTAGTTTCACCTGCTCCTAAAATTCATGTAAGTGGAATCTTAAAATATGCATTTTTATGTGTGTGGTTTGTTTTGCTCAATTTAATGTTTTGAATTTCATTAATGTTGTATTTATCAAGAGTCTCATTCCTTTTAAGTTTGTTTTCAATTTTAAATGAATTTCTATTTTATAATTAAAACTACCTATGTGTACTTGAAAAACAGTAGTACCTTTTCTTTAATCGGTATGCTTTTATACATATACTAACTTAATCTTTATTGTTGACACTATTACAGATGTCCCCATTCCACCCCACCCCGACTTTGCCGACCTCCACCCAGCCCCTCCCCCATTCCCTCTGGCCATCATCACACTCTTGCCTGTAACTGTGAGCTATGCATATATGTTCTTTGGCTAATCCCTTCACCTTCTTTCACCCACTCCTTTCTTCCTCCCTCCCCTCTGACCACTGTCAGTCTATTCCATGTATCCATACCTCTGTTTAAATTTTGTTCATCAGTTTATTTTGTTCATTAGATTCTACATATAAATGAGCTCATATGGTATTTGTCTTTCTCTGAATGGCCTATTTCACTTAGCATAATAATCTCCAGGTCCATTCATGGTGTTGCAAAAGGTAAGTTTCCTTCTTTTTATGGCTGTGTAGTATCCAGTTGTGTAATAGACCACAGCTTTTTATCCACCCATCTACTGGTGGACACTCTAGTTCTGCCTACACATATGTCCCAGGCCATGAGTTCCACAATATAGAAAGTTTCTCTCTCTACCTCAGTTTTATCGCCAGCACCAAGCACAGTGCCTAACACTAAGTGTGTACACATCAAAAATATGTTAAATATATGAATATATAACTGACACATTTCTCATCTGATAACGTTACACCAGCATGTTTCAGAATGCTGGCTGAGAGTTACTAGCCTCGATAGAATGGTAAGTGGCCAAAGTTATAAAACAGGGCTAATAGTGCCATAGTAAAAAAAATAAATTATTTCAACTTAGTGAATTTTATTTAGTATAGTTAATAACTTCAGATGATAGATTTTGGGTGAGGATAATAAAAAGTGGTCACATTACCCCAGGATAAATCTCATAAAAAATAAAAAAAGGAGAAAGCAAATTATGCACAGCTTTGTGGGGGTAATGCCCATTCCATCTTTAGGAATATTACTAATGAGGATGTATATGAGAATGGCATGACAATTTGGAAAAAAGTTGGAAAGCACAGATTTAAAAAATAGATTCCTATATGTGAATTGGTTCCTATATTCTATATGTGCTTAGAGTTTAGCTAACTGGAAAAGCTTTTCATACCCACTGAAGCAAAGCAGCAATTTACTAAGTAGCATCCTAACATCCTAAAAGAGTTTAATGCAGTTTCCAAAAATGGACAACACTCCCGGTTAATGGCGGTGAGCACTTTGGGAGAACTGATTTTACAAATGCGTTTTTATCCTGTGCTTTAAAAATTCAGTACACTACTAGCACAGGTAGATGCCTTAACCCTTTCAGTTACTGACTGTGTATTTCTAAATGCCAGAAACAGTTAATGTGAAAAAATACAAAGAATAACTAGAACTCAAAGAAAAAAAAGTAATTTAAGAGATATTTTAGAACTGGAAGGACTCCAAAAATCATCTCATGACTTATGAGAAGCATAAGGTCCAAATAAGTGTTGCTAGTATAAGAGTGAGAGAAACAAAAGCAGTTTGCCTCAGAAGCCATCCATTTGTCAAGATGTCTTTCCTCTTCTCCTCCACCTCCTTCTTTCCAGTCACACTGTTCATGCCACAGAAGCTTCCCTCCACATTCAAACATTCCAAGCTTATCCTCCATTAAGTGTACCCTCCATTTGTATCCTCCATACAAATACACTCCATTAAGTGTATCTGTATCTGCTGGTGGTCAATTCTGCAGGGGATATTCTGTCCACATGTCTTCTCATAACTGACTCCTCCCATTCAAGTCTCAACAAATGTGTCACTTGGAGTACTCTGCCTCAGCTAACTTCTTCCTTTCCCTGTCACTATTATATTACATCACTCTGTATTGTTTTCTTCATCATAATTACTTATCTTCTACATTATTTATTTTGTATTCATGAACCTAAGTCTATAACAGTAACATTGTTGATGCAGTTGCACTATCATCAGAGACTAGAACAGGATCTAGCACTGGGAAATATTCAGCATTTGCTGAGTGATTGAATTATTTACTTATATGACATTTATAGTGTCAGTCTGGTTACTAGGTTTAAAAAGAAAAAAAAGATTATGCATTTAAATGTATATTTAAGTCTAGTCGAGTTTTTTTTTTTAACCAAGGCTTTTGTACAGTGTTTCCTGAGAGCATTTTTTGGGGGGGAACATGAGAATGATTCCATAACTGTTCATTGACATAGATGTATCAATGTCAATTTAAAAGTGCATCAACATTTTTATTCTTGTCTGCTTGTATTAATTCATACATCACTATGCATTCTGCTTCTCGGCATCTGCGGATTCCAGATTCCAGTTTGCACGACAGTGTCATTGAGTTTGGTACCATATGGCTGCCCTTCTTTGGTCCAAGTTTTGATAAATCAAGTGATGGCAGACTGACTCTTGCCACTTTAAAGAAGGTAGAAATTTGATGTGGAGCCAATCCACTGAAATATTATCTTGAAGAAAAATGTGTTTTGAGCATCAAGGAAGCAGCATAAGCTAGATGGATTAGATTAGATTAGATTAGATATTTAGATAGATAAATAGATAGATAGATAGATATAGTGCTTAATGTTTGTCTCAGAGGCAAATTGATAGAAACTTGTTTATCCCTAAAGGGAAATGCCTCTTCCAAAATTTTAGATGGTGCTATGCTCATGTATTTGTCTAAAATTGTTCTACATCAATAGCAATGATGGTTTTTATCCCCCGAAGGAGTGTCGTCTATTCATTTACTGATACAATCTGAAAACCTAATGTTGCAGTTTAGTGATTTGAAACACCACCATATATGAGAAAATTCTTCAAAAAATACTCTGATTATGATCTAGCGGTGCAAGAAAATGCAGCTAGAAGTCTGGCCCATGCCCTTCCTTTGACTCCAGTCCAAAATCTGTTAAGGTTTTTCTTATTGATAACTCACATCATTTTAAAAAATTGTACAAGTGATCATAAAATACAGATAGCATAAAATAAATGAGGATGAATTAATGATACACAGAGAATTTTTAGTTAAAATCAACCTAAAGGTAAAGTTAAGAATAATAAACAAATTCCAGAAGGTTATAAAAATACTTCCTATAAAGGCCTTAAGATTATGACTGGCTCAAGAGAAATGGGAGAAGTTTCTTGCAGTTCCCATGAGACATATAATTTTCAAATATTAATTACTGAAGAAAAGCAAAAGTTGTTTTGTTGTTGTTGTTTAGCACTGAATTTCGAGAGAAATATCTGTCACAGGGCAGTGTAAAGTGGACATTGGTGATACCGAACATATCCTGACCGTATCTCTCCAGTTAATAGTGAAAGTTATGTTGAACTATGCCTTGAAGTAAGAACAGACACACACATCTTTCAAAAACAGATTCTAAGATGTGCTGTAGATTCTTATTCAAAGTTTGCAGTTTGCTAAGTTGTTTTAGGAAAGATTGTTGGAAACAGCCTAGGAAAGACTATATGTTTCAAGAACTCCATTTAAGGAAAGTGCACTTAGGAAGTGCCATTGAATAAAGAAAAGAAGTTTAATTATATCAATATGTTAAAGTTACCCATAATTCTCCACTTCCAAATTTTAGCAGTATTTTTAGCTATAAAATACACAAGACACAAGACTAATACACAAGACTAATAGGACATGGTGTCTACTCATGTCTCAATTCTATTATTTACTATGTATGCAAATATACAGAAGTTGCTTAATGTCTTTGGTCATGAGTTTCTTTTTCTGTATAAACAAAATATGAACTAGTCATATCTGCATTATATACCTTAGTAGGAATTACATGAAATAGCACAACTCTGAACCTCCTGGCCCCTGGCCCCATACTGATAGTGCCTGGCACGTAGCAGGTACTCGGTAATTGATACATCATGTCCCATTTGCTGCCACACACACTGCATGTATCAGAAAAACATTCCTCGAAGAACAGTGGTATTGAAAGAAAAGATTCTTTTAGCAATGAGTTGTAGATAAAACTTCCATTAAACCGTAGGAATTGCAATTAGTAGATGAAAAGGGCTAATATGTACTTGGCTGTTACTGGGCCATCTCTGCTCTACATTATACTGTTCTTTCCACTTAATTCCATAACTGCCTCAAAAAAGGAAAGGATATGCCAAACTTTTCTCTTGCTACAAGAAAGTTTTAATTGAAAACAAGAGTGCTGGGCTGAATACAGCTTCAGCAGATTCCCAGTTAAATTAGAAGGGGCTTTTCGTTTAAGTCCTAGTGTTGATATGTCACTGTGCTCTGTCACTGTGAAAAGCGATAGTGCTTTGTTATCAGCACCGAGCCCTAGCAGGCTTCTGATGTAGACTTAGACTAAAATAGAATGCCAGAATGATGAAGGCGCTGCTTACCTTCAAAACCCTCCAGGCTGGGGGTGTAGGCAGAGGTGCTGACATTATTGCTCTGTTCAGTTCAGTGGGTTTGATAATCTTTGACTGATCATTTTCACATTTCAGATTGTAATTTGAAATTTTAAAAGGGTTGGTAAGCTTTCAACAGAAGCATGAATAGTACTGTTCCATTCACATTATACCATCCCCAAACTTCATTTCTTAGGCAAATTATTAATGATTGGTTCTTATCCTTTAACTAGCAAATTCTATTTAGGAAATCTTTAAAGAAAAAAATACTGTGCAGAGGAAGGTAACCTGCCAATAAACAGCCATATATTAAGTAAAGATTGTGTGCCAGCCTTCTGTAAAAGTACTAAGATATAGGTTCAGGGAATGGAAAGATGAATAAGAGTCCCTGTCCTAAAAATGAAACAAAACAAACAAAACAGAGTCCTTGTCCTCTAACAGGGAGAAACACACAGAAAAAGGTAATTATAAAATAATGCAGCAAGTGAAATATTATGCATAGGATATTACTGAAGCACAAAAAGCAATTATCTTGATATCTCTTAGGAGGCAAGTAACAGAAATAGTGCATGTGTAACCAGTCTCCTTGTTCATAATTATCAGATCAGCAAATTTTATGTGTGGCTGAATATTTATATTGAAATAGCATTTGCTTTCTTGACTAGGAACACAATTTTTCTTAGGAACAGTTTAACAGGCATAATCAAACAGAGAATGTTATAGGAAAAGTGGAAGATTTTGTGGACTTGGGGGATTTAGAATTGCTGTTCTTCCTTACCTCTATCACGCTACCCCCAACACATACAATTTAACGCTCTCTCTGCGTAAGTGGTCCATGGCTTTTGGTTGGTGACTATACCAAAAAGAAATCCCTTCTGAAAAGGTTTCCTCTACTCCTTTCAGGGTCTTTAATGTGGGTCTCCCCCCCACACACATTCAACTCTGATAAATATAATAAGCTATGAGTGTTTAGAAGAGTTTATATTGTAAAAGGAGATATACTTGTACACAGGATCCAGCACAAATGATGCCCCTTTTTTATTACAGAATCTTTTATTACAAAATCATAAGCATGTGATTCTGTAAAATAACAATATCACAATCAAGCAAAACACATGACATTTTAGGTAAAAAAGTTCAAATTAAAACTATAAATTGCTACACCCATATTATTACCCTAGCAACCATACTCAAACACGTGTTACTTCTGCCAGACCCTTTATATATTTTACCATGGTTGCTGCTTTTTAGAAAGAAATACATTTTTAAATGTATTTGCATAGGCTTTTCAGAGCTTGCCCTGTTAAAAAGTAGTATTCCAGCAACACAGCAATGATCCTCTGAGCTGTAATCACTGGGTATTTGTTTTTCAACACTAATTTTAAATCACAGATGGACATACAAATTAAAGATGAAAACAGGTTCAGAGCCTATCAATTGAATTTCAAATGTCATACTATATTTTCAGAGCATTTAGTAGAGTTTAACACCTTTGGGTAGTATAAAACTTGGCTTTCTATAATCCACAGCTTCCAAAATACTTTGACTTGTGCCTAAAAGCAAAAAAAAAAAAAAAAAAAGTAGAACATCTTTTACATCTTCAATAAATGTTTTCAAAAATAAATCAGGCACACATTCAAGTCCTATTTCTGTAGGCAAATCCCCAGAGCCATTTATTCCTGGATAAGGCTGAAGTCCACAAGCTGTCCACAGGACTGCACCTATGGAAATCAGCCATTTGGAATTAAGAAAATACTTTTTTAATATTCATAGATGCTGCCATTTATATTTTACATTTTATTTGACCATTTCCTTGTCTATCTTTAGCTAGTTCGTGAAGGTGGGAATTTGTTCATCGTATTTACAGTTGCATCTCTCTACCTGGACCTACAGTAAGCACCCAGCAAATAGTTGCTGAACAAATAAATAGCTGTCTTTGGGGGCTTTGAATGAGGGAGGGAACCAGAATTATAGCCAGACTTGCACAAGAACATTGTATATACTGATTCCTAGATCTAAAGGCAAAATCCAAAATGATAAGGAATGCGTAGATAACTATGATGACTCTCCTGAATGAGGACAGCGGAGAGGTTCCAGGGAGCCTCATGCATACTTTCTTCTTCCTACTTTTTAACTGTTGTTCACGTGGGAACTACATCTCATTTTTTCCTTTAGGCAGCAAACTCAAAATAATTGCTCCAGGACAAAACTCAGATAGCAAATAAAGTGAAATGTCTTGCATTATTATTTAGGAGCAACATTTAAAATAGAGCACTTGTTCCTGACTAACACATATCATTAAGGGTATATGTATATGTAATGTAAGTGATACATATCATATATGTCTTTATAATATTTGCATATTATGCAAGCAATAGATATATAATGCAAATTTATTTCTTGTGTGATAACCATCTTATTAGCTGTTATTCCTTTTGTCAATTAATATTATCGCTTGAGCTCTCTTACCCTCCCCTTTTCTTTCAGGTGTGATTTTAGGCAGTTGATGGTTAGGATAGGAGTTGATTTTTACCTCTGAACAAAGTCAAATGAGAAATTCCATTGATCTCACTGTGAAGGTAATTGAAGCTGAGAAATTTTGGTAAATAAAGAACATGTGACTATTTTACTGTGTCCCCATTCTTTCAGTAGCATATGAATAATACTGCTAAAATGTCAAACATATCACAAGAATACCTTACAACATTTCTAGTCATTTTTTATAGAGAAACATTAACAAGTTGTAGCTGTCAGAATGATTCTCCTCACTAGGCAAAACAACTAACACAGTGACAAGATGTATGAGATCAGCAATTCATAAAGTAACTGCCTTTTACTTCTAGTTTTAAATTCTTTGATGGCATAAACTATGATTTTATGGCTATTTATTTAACGTATGTTTATGTGTCTGTGTCTGTGTTTTCTTTTTAGTTACTTTGGGGGTTTATTCAGCAATTTTATCACCATTTTGACAAAAGTTAAGAATTTGAGACATTTTATAGAAAAATTCTTTGTCATGAATCAAGTTTGAACTTAAACATTTTAAGAGATGAGTGTATACAAGTTCACTTTAATTTTCGCAAGATACATTAACTAAGAAAAATTATTCTGAATCAAATTGCATTCTATATTCTATTCTACTATGCTCCCTTCCCCCAAAAAAGCACACGTGTGTAATTATTAAGACAAAGTATTATATTTTGCTCAGAGCTCATGTATGGTATTCATACATTTTGTATGGTTAGTGGCTGAGGGATAACATCATCATTAACATGAAGGTGGGTTTATAAAGGCAGAGAAACAAAAGAAAATTGAATTGGATATGGCAAATTAAATGGACTTAAGTTGTTTAAAGCATAGAAGTTTCGTAAAACTTGAAGATCATTCCACATGTTATTCATTTTATCCAAAGAAAAAAGCAGTACCAAGTAATATATCTTTCAAAAGAGGAAACATTAATTAGGAGGCAAAAATTTTAAAAAGCCCATGAAACAAAACAAAATAAAACACCCACAGCATGAAAATCAAAACAGGAAAAACTGTAGCACAATAAATTCATCAAATCCTTTCTTTGATCTTTCCGATGAAAGACTACTATCAATGTGATATGGGTGAATCCATTATAGACAATGGCTGTCTGAAAATTAAAAGAGAAGTTTAGATAAAGACTGCCTGGAAATCATCTCTGGAAACCATTAGGAAAATTAGAAATTGTATCTTAATTCATTTCATCACAATTAGCCATTTATCTATTACTAGTAAGTTGAACTTCTGTCCAGTGTTTGGGATAAAAAAAAATGAATAAAGTAAAGGCCCTCCTTGAGAAACCTTCATTGTATCAAGAGAAAGAAAAATGTAAAGAGTTGATAACATTACTACGTGTACACATACAAAATGCTTATTCGTACTACCTATTTATTGTATATCCAGGTCAGAGTCTGTAGTCATAAAGCAAGCCGGGGTGCTGACCACCCCTTTGAACTTCTTCATCACCATTTCACCCAGCTTTTCACTTGATAGTTATGGAACAACTGCAGTTACAAGTAAGAAACATTTTATTGGAAAATAGTATATGTAAAAATTTTTTAAAGATGAAAATAATTTTGAGGGAGTTATGCATAAAAGATGAAAGATTTTAAAAAGTAGACAATCATGTGTTAGACAAAAACAGAAACAGTGTTAAGAAATTTGGAGTCATTCTGATGAGTGATTGGTAGGCAAAGGAAGAAGTGTCCTGATTTTCTAAATCTCCAGCAAGTTTTCAATTTAAATATTTAAATGATGCTGTTTTCCCGTGAAGTGACAGTTGGTATCAAACAGTGACTACTGACAAGATAGTGACATGGTGCTGTAATGAGTACCCATGATTCAAATGGTGTTTATACAGGAAAGAGAATTTTAATCTTATTTCTCACTGTCATTAAGTTATGTATTATGAAATGCACCTTATTTTATACATAATGATTAAGCATAGGTTCTACTTAGAAGAGCACATAAGGAATAACACCATAGAATACTGTAAACATTTAAAAGAATCAATTTAAGTAGATTAGATGTTGTTCTTTTGAACAACCCCTACTTTCATAAAGGTTAAATTAAAACTTTGACTTTGATTTAATTATTTTAATATATACATGTGCACACACAAATGATTGAAATGTTATACTAAATTAAATCAGCTATCAAGCCAAAAGAAATTTTAATAGACTAATTCATTGAATATTTTATTTACATACCTAGCCAATAATGTGAAACAGATATATTACTGAGAACATTTATATATATGCATGCATATACATAAATCTTTGATTCAATCATTGAATGATAGTTCACTGGAATATGAAGGAATTTTCTGATAAAAATACAAGCGAACATCTGAGTTAAAATGAAAACTACAGATTTATGGAGCATTGTAAATTATAATTAAATGGCCAAACTTCAAGTCATCAGGAATCAGATAGAATTAAACATGTTAATTATTATGAGAATGTTGAAAAATTATCCAATTTAATCCAATTAGAAATATCACAAAGAAAGATGTTTAGATGCGCAAATCATTGATTACAACTTTTAGAAGGAGCCTTAAGGTGAAAATACATCTCAAAAATATAAAAATAATGCCATTCTTTACTAATTTATTGTAGCTTTAAAATTAAGTTCAATTATAGGCCAATTTTGATTATGTGTTTCTGAGAACTGCCCATCATTTCTTGGAGTTGGATTGACTTATAGTAAAAGATCTGCAGAGAAACTATAGTTTATATTTTTAAATAGCTTCCCTAAATTATAGTGTTTCTATTTATAAAGCAAGAATAAAATTTTTGTCTCTAGATTATGTAATGCATGGTACAACCACTTTGGAAAACACTTTGTTCTTAAGCTATGTAAAATCAAGATAAGGCATAAACTATGACTTAGCCTACATTAATACTCTAGAGGAACTCAGGTCCATGTGTACCCGAACATATGAATAAAATATTTGTAAAATTATTGTTAATAGTTTGAGATTAGGGGGAAAAGAGTACAAATGTTCAGCATCAATTGACTGTGCTAATGTTATTACAAGGTGATATTATGGAACTATGAAAATAATTTGACTACAATCACACTCAAAAACACAACTGTGTCTTACAAATATAAATTTAACTTATGAGGCAATACGTACAAATACATAAAATGTGATTTATTTTTTAAGGTTCAAAAATATTCCGATCTAAACTTCATTTTTGGAGATGTGTACCTAGATAAAGACAAAACGAAGAGAACAAAGGAATTATTATTATGACTTAAGATAAGGTCAACAGGATAAACGTGAGGCATGGTGTTTGAAAAGGGACCCTGAGAGTTTCTTGAGTAAGGAAATGTTCTTTTTCTTTACCTAAATGGTATTTACATGGCCATATACTTTTGAATTATTTGTTAAACATTAATGTGTTCAATACTCTTGTCTCCGTGTATCTTGTATACAATAACAATTTTTCCGAAACATATGGTCCAGCAATATTTATTATATACAGGTCTTCAAGCTGTTTACAAGTCTCTATAACTGACTTTCTCTACCTTATTTTTGCAATTTGCTATGTGAATGTTAAGCATTTCTCTTTATATCTCTAAGCAGATTAACCTATGATTTAATCTTCTTTATTTGAACAGAATTTGTTAACAAATGCAGCTCTGTCAACTTCTCCATATGGTGCTTTCACATCTTACTATTAATAATTTATCTCTCTCAAATTAATAAGGAAAAACATGAATTTTATTAAGGATACACTTTCCATTTAGCTTGTGAAATATCATTGTAATTTATGGTTGCTGTGTTTTGTTATTTATTTGTAATTTAGTAAGTTTCACATTTTGAAAAAAGCACATAGGCCACATTTACTGCTCATAAAAATAATGATAGGCACTAACGTGCTTTGTGGGTAAGACAGGAACATAGGCTACAGAGAGAAAAAGGACAGACTATCTAGGTCTATAAGATGATTAAAGATAAATGTCCAAGAGAGGACCAGACACCCAGATCTTCCAAAGCACAATCATATATGGCCTATTTCTGACATCCAATTTCTGTAAGAATTCCTATCCACCAAGTTGAATCCAAAAGTAAATGATTAACAAGCCTGAAATTTTTCTGTGGGCAACCAACTTAAAATAGACATAGTATAAAATATAAAGCCATTAAAACTGTGACAGAATAGCAAAGATACTACCATGGAGACAATGAAGAGAAATGACTGAGAATAGAAGGGGAATTGTTCTCACATGTCTGGGGCCAATGCGGTGTTTCTGGAATCTCCAGGAATAGGACCTAATAATCCCACAGTTTCTGGCAGAGGAAAAGTATGATTACTAGTTGAGCTTGGATATTTTTACATACATGATTCAAAGCTTATGGGCTATTTGTGCAACTGAAATAATGTAGCACATGGAACATACTTAAAACACTAGCTGCCAAAGTGTAAAACAATAAATATTAATATAATTAGTATTATTAGCAGCATAATTTTATTGAATTTTTGGAACAGATTTTCTGACATCTCTGTGGTTATCAAGGTATTTTTAAATGCTAGAAATAATGCTCTGGTTAGGAATTCCAGTGTGTAAAAATATCATCCCTGGCACAGAAACAAGGTAGATAGGAAGGACCACAAAAGAAAAGAGATTAGAAGATGAGTCTGTGAAAAAGAGGGGCCCTCAGTTAGTTTGGGCTATGTTACATTTGAGAGACCTGTGGGAGATCTCATGAGAGTTTTGATAGGAAGGAATATACTTAGGGGAAAGACGTACCCAAAATTTCGGACTATAAGACGCACCTCAGTTTTAGTGTAGGAAAAAAAATTTTGAAGCAAAAATGTGGTAAAATATTTAATAACAAATAATGTAGGCCTCCACCAGCCCCCACCACACAGCGAGCCAGGTAAGCTACATTTGGACTATAAAAGATACCCCCTTTTCCTCCCAAATTTGGGGGGTGCATCTTATAGCCCGAAAAATATGGGTAAATTAGGAGAAGACTTAAGTTATCAGTGTTAGACACTAGTTTAACCTCTGAAAATTAGAATATTTAAATAAGCAAAATAGAACTTGAGAAGTAATGGCGAGGGGTTGAACACAGGTGTATTTGTTGAACTACTTCAAATTTTGAGAATGAGTAAAAGAAAAGGGGCAAGGGGAAGAGAAAGACAGAGAAGGAAGGGAACAGTTTTAAGTAAAAACCCTGGCACAGCTGTCAGGCAGAGCTGGATCCAAGAGCTCCTATACTAACCTCTAAAAAACGGACTCTCTCCATCTCCCAGCCAGACTTTGCCATCACTAGCTTTATTTTCAATCTGGCTTTTTTCCTCCTGCTGACGTACAGAGGCTCTTTCCTGGCTTAGGTCCAGAGAAACGCACAATTCAGACAATTATCCTGATCCTGTTTCACACTGACTGCCCTGGATCATTCGTCCATTCATGAAAGACGGATCATTGCGACTAAGAAGATCGAATGCTCAACGTGGCCTGTCTTGGGTCACCTGCTCACTCCTGATGTAGACCATCTGAAAGACTTGGACTGAGAGTTCAGTTGAGACTGTTGCAAAAGAAAAGCAAATGCAGTCTTTTTTGAGAAATAATGAGATTTGAGGGATGAGCCGAGAAGAAAAACTCAGAGAACAGAGAATAAATGTGAGGTAAACCAAGAGAGATATTACCTCAGAAGTTGAAGAAGAGGATTTTAAGTAAAGAGCAATCATTTGTATCAAGTGTCTCAAGGAAATAAGTCTAACTGAAAACAGTCCTTCACAGTTTGCTTTGGTACTTTAACAAGGGTGCTTTCAGGGAAGGCAGAAGCCAGGCAGCCGTGGGGACAGGGAAAATGCTCGTGAATTGTTTGAGCATAAGAGATAAATAGAACAGTAGTTAGATAAATATGTTGTGTCACAGAAAGATTAAATACACTATAATCTAATATACATTTATTTGCCACTAAAAAGCCCTTAGCAAATTGCATTCAATTCATGAAACCAATGTGTGTTATTGAATTAAATCAAGTATCTCCCCTTCGATATGCAGGAAACATAAATATTTAGCAATTGTAATTCTTCATATGCCTGTGGTAACTAGTTTTTTAAAATAACATATAGGAGGATATCAGCCAAGAGACAGTAAAGAAAAATTACCAGCAATTAAATATAATCCTTGCCTAAAGTAGCAATTATCCACACATGTGTTATTTTATCATAATATATTGTTCTCAAGAAAAAAAGCAACATTTTCTTTTAAAAATATATTCAAGCCTTGAAGTTCATTGTTTTTCTGGATTTTTGCCAATTTTTAGTTGTGGAAAGATTTGTGAGAGGCATGTCTTTAATAACATGAAGAAAGCGTGGTTAATGCAGGTCACTTTTTTAAGGCATACTTCAGAGATAGTGTGGGCTTTGCTCCATCCAGATAGTCACAATAAAGTGACTATTGCAATAAAGCCAGTCACAGGAATGGTTTGGTCTCCTAGTGCACATAAAAGTTATATTTATACTGTACTGTAATCTACTAAGTGTACAGTAGCATGGTATCTAAAAAACAATCTATTACATTGATTAAAAATGTTTTATCACTAAAAATGCTGACCATCATCTGAGCTCTCAGTGAGTTATAATATTTTTGTTGGTGGAGAATCTTGCCTCCACATTGATGGCTGCTGGCTGGTCAGGTTGGGGATTGCCAAAGGCTGGGTTGGCCATGGCAATTTTCAAAAATAAGACAAAAATGAAGTTTGCTGCTTCAAATGACTCTTGCTTTCATGAATGATTTCTCTGTAGCATGCTGTGCTGTCTCATGGCATTTCATCCACAGAAGAACCTGTTTCAAAATTGGAGCCGATCTTCTCAAACCCTTCCACTGCTTGATCCACTAAGGCTATGTCATATTATAAACCCTTTGTTGTCATCTCAGCAATCTTTACAGTGTCTTCACCAGGAGTAGATTTCATCTCAAGAAACCACCTCCTTTGTTAATTCATAAGAAGCAACTCCTCATCTATTAAAGTTTTATCATGAGATTGCAACAATTCAGTCACACCTTCAGGCTCCAGTTCTAAATTCTCTTGCTCTTTCTTCCACGTCTTCAGTTACTTCCTCCGCTGAAATCTTAACCCCCCTCAAAGTCATCCAGAGGGCTGCAATCAACTTCTTCCAAGCTTCTGTGACTGTTGATTATTCTGACTTCTTCTGATGGACCACAAAACATTTTAAGGGTATATGGAATGGTGAATCCTGGGGATTGACCAAGGAAGGGGAGAGTGTGGGGCTAGGTGGAGTTGGAAAAAGGGGAAAAAAATGGAAACAAGTATAATAGCATAAACAATTTTTAAAAAAGAGCAGTGAATCCTGATCCATCAAAGGAATCATTGTCTATAGCAGCTATGGCTTTATGAAATATATTCCTTAAATAATAAGACGAAGGTTAAAATTACTACTCGATCTATGAGCTGAAGAACTGATGTTGTATTAGCAGGCATAAAAGTAACATTAACCTCATTGTACATCTCCACTGGAGCTCTTGGGTGAAAAAGTACATTGTCAATGAGCCAAAATATTGATTGGGAAACTCAAGAGTTAAAAATGTTATCTTCAGTCATAGTTGATAGGCTTAAGTGATTAATGCATGTGGCAAGCTGTTATTCCAGGAACTGTGGTGCATGACCTATGTGACTCCAGGAGGTCAAAATAAAATTCAACCTTTGTGCCCCAGGGGTCTGGAAATGATGGAGATGGTGCCTGAGCCATTGTGTTCCAGGGAGGGAACATCCAAGAGGCAGATAAAGAATTGGTGATAAACACATAAAGAAATACTAGGAAAATCACTGCTGGCCTGCAACTCTCATCTGATGAACCTTTTTCCAAACCCCTTACATGTGCTTTCCTTCTCCCTATAAAAAGGTCAGCTTGAAATGAGATATTAAGATTTTTTTAGGGTACTTGATCCCCTAGCTTCTCAGATCTCCAGAATCTGAATAAAGCACCCATAAAGATTTAACCATTATTTCTACTTAGTGGTTCTGATAGTGACAAGTAGCACAAACACTGACTTTTCCAGTTTCAATATTGTTAAAGGACTTTTTTTTAGGAGTAGCTCTCAACAGTGTGCTTAATATATCCAGTATACCATGTTGTAAACAGATGTGCTGCCATTCAGGCTTTGTGTTTCCATTTATACAGCACAAGCAGAGTAGATTTAGCATAATTCTTAAGGGCCCTAGGATTTTCAGAATGGTAAATGAGCATTGGCTTCTTCTTAGACTCACCAGCTGTGTTATTCCCTAAGAAAAGAGTCAGCCTGTCCTTTGAAGCTTTGAAGCAAAGCATTGACTCCTCCTCACTAGTTATGTAAATCCTCGATGACATTTTCTTACAATATAATGCTGTTTCATCTACATTGAAAATATGTTTTGTCTTGTTACCACCTTCAATAATTATGTTAGCTAGATCTTCTGGATAACTTGCTGGAGCTCCTACATCAACAAGTGATGCTTCACTTTTCTTTTATATTATGGAGACAATCAAGTTTCTTTTACTTCGTGACCCATCTTCCCTGGCTTCAGACTTATTTTCTGCAGCTTCCACATCTAAGTGTTCATAGAATTGAAGAGAATTAGGGCTTTGCTCTAAATTAGATTGTGGCTTAAGGGATGATTGCGGCTGGTTTGATCTTCTATCCAGGCCACCAAAATGTTCTCCATGTCAGTAATGAGGCTCTTTCGTGTTATTGTTTGTGGGTTGCCTGGACTAACACTTATAATTTCCTATAGGAACTTTTTCTTTTACTTGAGCACTTAGAGGCTATTGTAGGGTTGTTAATTGGCCTAATTTAAAAATCTTGTGTCTTAAGGAATAGGGAGGTCCAAGGAGAGGAATATAAATGGCTGGTTGGTGGAGTATTCAGAGCACACACAATATTCATTAATTTTTGCCATCTTATGTGAGCATGGTTTGCAGTGTCCCAAATCAACTACAATAATATCATCAAAGGTTACTGATCATAAATCACCATAAAAATACAGCATAAATAAAAAAGTTTGAAATGCTATGAGAATTACCAAAATATGACATAGATACAACATGATCAAGTGTTGTGAAATGGCACTAATATAGTTGTTCAATGCAGGATTGCTGCGAACCTCCAACTTAGTAAAAAACCCAATATCTGGAGCACAATCAAATGTGGCATGCCTATAGTGGTTTTGTTTTCTGCCAGGTATATGCTATCCTCCACAGATAGAAAGTTATGTACTTAAGCTTTTCCTCCTTTCCTATCAAATTTCTTTTGCAAGGTAGCTAAGTTTTCCAGTCCATGTGTCAAGGAACTTTTTAGCTAGAGAAAGGTAACTGAGTGTGAGGCATCCCCATTTCACAACAAGTTTTCTGCTGTTTACCCTAGTGGCTTCAAAAATCTGAAAAAAAACTTCATGTTTCAGAATTCAAAACTTTTCACTGCTTTTCTCTTTATTTTCGGGCATTTACAATCCAGTGAAAACTTTTTTTTAATATTTTTATGTCTTAAATGAGAGAGGAAGGCAAGAAATTACACCAACAGAGAAGGGTTTTCCTTGACTTTTTTCTTTTTTGGTGCTCAGGCACTGGGGTACAACTCAGATCCTATTGTTTTCTAAGATACTTACTAGGCAGAATCTGTTATTGTTTATTGATAGTGCAATTTGAAGCTTTTCTGGGGTTGCCCAGCAACATAATCAGCAGTGTTCTTTTAAGCACTTACTATAGCTGCACTTATCTTTTTCCTAATATCTGGTTAAATGGCTTATATTTTTATTATGTATAGATATTTTCCTTTAGAAACACTTCTAGAACACGCATTATTATTATTGTTATTTCCCTTCCACTTATGAGTTGTGGCTAAAGGTTGAATTTGACTTTTAATATGTATACTAGTTAAATAGTGAATTAACAGAAATTAAAATAAAACTAAGGTATCAGCCATTGTCAACTTGTTTCTTAGTATGCAATATTATTTTGGAATAAACAGATATTGGGTATCTTCTCATGATTATAAGCCTAAAAGCAACACCAAACAAGAAGGTTCTATTTGCAGTGCAATTAGTACCATAGACAGCCATGTCCCTGTATCTGTAGACATGATCTTACTATTCACTTTGATAAACATCCTTTTTGAGTAAAGCAGTTTATTGCTCTGACCAGACACTTTTATGCCACTTTTCTGGCATAGTTCTCTCACTAAGGTTTTCCCCAGCTTCAAGATGCAGATGGCATAACTGGGAAATTTTTGAAGCAACAATATGACAGGTTCTCTTCCCTTTGCCTTTTCAAGGTCTTTTTCCCTTGTGGGTTAAAAAGCAAGTGGCTAAATGGTGGATGATTGGATTGTAAATGTTTACAAGTTAGCACAGCACTGAGACAGCAGAGGTGGAAGGTCAAGTGTCAAGAAGGGACTGAAATATGCTGGAATTTAGAGTAGACTATGAATTGAAAGCTAAGAGAAGAAGGACCACTCCAAACCTCATCACTCATGTCTGCTGTAGCAGGCTTCCTTGTGCAGCAAACAGACTCTTAGCCAGAAACATCCCTCAGGCAGTCAGAGCACATATAGGTTTTGGTTCTTGGTTTCTTGAATAGTTATGAAGTTCTAAACCTCCTCTTAAACCCTAGATGCTATGACTCGTACTAAACCCCAGATTCTATGACTTGTAGACTGCGTCAGTGAAATCCCATATTTCTGTAACCTGTGCTGACATTGAAAATTTTATTGACATTCAATTAATATTAGAGAATTTTTTTGCTTATAAAAGGTCTTTCTAGTTGCCAGTTATTTTCAAGATAGTAAACTACACCAAAAATGGAAAATAATCAGTATCTTGATATGTTTTGTCACCAAATTTCATCAAAATTAGTCTGTGCCTTTGAAAGTTACTGTGGAGCAAACAAACAAGCATGAAATGTTAAACAGCTGATTTGAAAAAGACACTTATTTCTCCAGTCAGGAAAATACAAAAAGATGCATGATGCATGGAAATATGTAAATTAAGTTTAAATCCACCTTCCTCAGCTTAATGGAAATATGGTTTCCATAAGTTAACTGTTCATGTACTGTGCTCAAATAGGTTAAAATGTATATAGAATTTTATAATAGTATCTTCATATATCTAAAATCCATTTCCATGTTTTGTTTTTTTTATGTAAAGTATATCATTCCTAGACATTTATTTTTACATTTAAATATAAAAAAATCTGTCTCTGGGGCAGAAAACATTATATAAAAATAAATGTGAAGCATTAAATTTTAACAGAAATTGTAACTGTCTGGCAAAGTAGATTAAGATGAGGACAAAAACCTTTACTTCAATTTCCTTTCTTGTATGGCTAGGTACAAAAAAATAAGTACTTAAAAAATGTTATTGAATGACTGGTATGTTGCATGAGAAGCAATCACTTGCATTTAAGAAGTTCAAGGCATCAAAACCTGTAGCCTTTGCCAATTTTAAGTGTAATTAACATATTTGAGAACTTGTGTATGCACCTAGTATATCATGACATGACCAGGAAGTCATGATGTCTTTTAATCTTCACATGAGCACTGAAATAGGTGGGATGATGTCTCTCTTACAGATAGTGAAGCTATCAATATAACAAGAAAGTTTGAATAGTGACTCCAGGTCATGTGACTAGAAAGGAAATGTACTGACTTCAAGTCCAAGTAGTTTTTGTTCACTTTCCCTACTGCAGTATGTGACCAATAAATCTGATTTTGATGTGATTCAGGTCTGACTTGGATGTTCTTGTATTTGCCTCCTAGTGAGCACATGTCTCCATTTTTGCTTGGAGAAGATTACTGGGGCATAGGATATACATATATTTATTTCAGTAGGTAATATCAAATGTTTTTTTTTTCAAAATGGTTCATCTAGTTGTGTGGGAGTGTTCCTATTGCTCTACACACTCAATAACATGCATATTGTTTGTTTTGTTTCAAAATTTTAGCCATTCTGTTGGGCAGATAATTGTATTTTAACATGATTTTAATTTGTAGTTTCCTGATTACTAATAAGATTAAAACACTTTTTATGTATTTATTAGCTATTTGATAATATGCCTTTTGTGAACTATTTGCAAGTATTTTTTCCATTTTTTATTTGAAACATCTGTTTTTTTATTATGAATTGATGTTCCTAGATACAAACCTCTTAATACTTATAAGTATAAATAACTTTTCCCTTTCCTCACTTATTGTGTCATTTGAAGCACATCATACCTAAATTTTAAAATAGCCCAGTTATCATTGCTTCTCTACATCTTTAGTTATTTTTTGTCTTAAGAAAATGTTACTAAAACATGAAGGTCATGAATTATTTTAATATGATAACGTAGAAGCCTAATTGTTTTGCCTTTCGTAGTTTAATCTATAATAATCTGTGATTAATAATTTTCTGTGAGATGATATAGGCAACAAGTTTCTTTTCTAAAAATATGAATATATATTTGGTCCAGCGCTGTTTTCCTTCCCATTGTTCCACAGTGCAACTTCTTTTAAATTAAGTGTCTGTGTTTGCACAGCGTTGTTTTCAGGCTCATTTTTTTTCATTATTTTTCTCTTTAAGTATAAATACTAGTTTTTTAACTACAGTAACTTTACAATAAGATATGATTATGAGTAAAGCAAGTGCTCCTCCAGCCCTTTCCATTTCCACATGAAATACAAAGCCCACTTGACCAGTTTCAAAAAACTATTTTTAGAATTTTGATAAGATTTTTTGAATGTATATAAAACTTTGAGATGAATAAATACATTGATAATGTTGAGCCTTTCAGTCCATGAATCATATAAATCCATCTGTTATGTATTTTTTAATTCCTTTCAATGTTTTATAGTTTTATTTGCAGTGATTTTATGTTCTGTTTTTATGCTTATTCTAGGTATTCTTAGTTTGGTATGTTGTAATTTTCCTGGGGATTTATTTTACCTAAGTTTTCAAATTTTTTTGAATACAGTTCATAAGATACTTTTGTGTCCTTTCTAATGTCTGTGGTCTCAATAGCTAAGGCTCCTTTTTGTTCTGGATATTGATTATTTATGCCTTTATTCTTTTTTCTTTGGTCAGCTTTCAAAGCTTTTATCAATTTTATTAGTCATTTCAATGCATCAACCTGTATTTGTGTCAATTCTATCTCTGCTTTTCTGTGTTATAAATGCTTTTATCTTCTACTTTCTTTGAGTTCATTATGCTTTTTTTCTGTTTTTTAATGGATTCTGAGGTAATTTATTTTTAGACTTCCCTTTAGATATATTTTACATATTTAGCTAGGTACTATTTCTTTATCATATAGTTCAAAATATTTTAAAATATTTTTATTTTTTAAGTCATGGTTATTAGAGGTATCTGAGTTTGCAAACATATGGGGACTATTTGGAATAGTATGTCTGGATTATCTGCACTGCAATTATAGTTTATATGATTTTAATATTTTGAAATTTGCAAAATAATTTATGGTGTATAGAGAAAAAACAATGCACTGTTTATGATAGAATACATTTGTATTCAAGTATGGTGAGTACACAGCAAATAAAGCAAGGGAGGGGCATACTTTATAAAATCATTTTTAGCTGTAATGTAAAAGCAGGAGGACTGAATAGGAAGCAACTACCTGATTATGAAGTGAATTGTTTTGACACAGCTATACTCAAATGGGTAGTATTTTTCATAAGCTTTACTTAATTCTTAGAATCCTCTCATTCAGGTTCTCTACTAAACTTGCACACATTGTTCTAAAACTATATTATACAAATTGGCCATATTCAATTGTTTTATTGTGGGAACCATGCCTTTCCTGATTAAAATATTTAATGCCCCTTTGGTTTTGGTAAAATCTTAGGATTTTACCATGTTGCAGAGCAATGGGTACAATTATTTTCCACATTTATTTGTATTGCTAGAATATAAAATTTCTGCATACCAAACCTACTATGTCTTACTAAAAAGTCACATTGTGAAATCATTATACATTTCATTATATAACTTAAATTATGAAGACTATCTCCTATCCACATATATTTATAAATTAATCCCCCTAAAATTTTTGACAGTGCTACTATATTTTCATCAGTATGAATATTTTCCTCAATCTAGAAAAGGATTATCTATATATAAAAAACATTTCCTTCATTATAAGGATAAATTTCAATCTTCTTAACACTGTATAAAAAGACTTTCATGATTTGCTATGTCCCTAACTTGTATTTATGATTTAGTATTACAAAGAGGCAGTTGGTGCCCGCTTACCACCTAATTTGCTTCTATAAAATAAAAATCCCAAATCATGCCTTTGTAAGGAAAATTTGAATGTATGAACATAATGATTAATTCTGGAATATTTAACTCATAACTATAAAAGGGTAAACTTTCATCAAAAAATTAAGAAGCACATGCACAGTTTTATACTGACTATAAAAAGTAATGCTTTATTAAATACTAAAATTTAAGAGAATCAATTAAATTTTAAAGTATTTTCCAACATATTCAACATAGGTTAAAATTCTTACAGTTGTTGGAAGGAATTTAGATTGAAGACCTCTCTTCTGGGTAAATTTTTCTGTAACAAACATAAGTGTTATCTATTGAGCCCAGGTGCTTTGAATTACTTTCAAAATTAGGGTCACATGTTTTGAAATTGTCATTACCAATTTATATACACCAGTGGCTCTGGAAATTTTTGAATAGTAAATCCCATGGGAAAAAATATATATGGTGAGGTTTCTAAATGATCCCTTGCCCCTTAATTTCAATAAGTTCTTTGCAATGTTTTGCAAATGGAACTCTAACATTTCAATGGCAATCTCAAGCCACGAGTCAATGGTTCTAATACTCCAGGTGTTTTCAATATTTCTGTAAGTGTAGGAAGAAATTTAATGAAGTTTATTTGTTAGCATGGGGTTTAAAAAAGCTAGTGGTATAAAAACAGAGTTATTATATTATGAAGGTCACCTTTAATTAACCCTAGCCTTTCCCTATCTCCCTGGTTTTGCCTGGACTTCTTGCTCATCTAGAATGTCTATCTCACTTTCTCCTGCCTGTCTGCACATAGCAACGTGTATTCTTCTACTAAATTTTAAAATTAGCCACCACTATTATCAGAAAACTCTCCTACCCCATACAAACATATTTATGTACTAATCATACTTTATTGTCTATGTTTTCTCCAACTGTACAATAAATTGGAAGGGAGTTAGATAGAGAAATTCCTTAAAACTCCTGGACTCTTTTTTTCTTCTCCCCTAGCACAATTCCCCATAAATTATAAGAGTTAATGAATAAATGTTTGAGTGTTTCATGATATAGCAACCATAATTTAGCATAAATTAGTATTCTTAAAATGTGTAACACATTAATACCTCTAATTGCACTAATATTTTTACCTATTTAACTGCTTTTAGATTCTGACCCTTGATCCATTTAGTATTGTTTAATTTTATTTTGATTATTTCAAATTAGAGAATTTATTTATTATATTTATAGCATTGTTTTACTATTTTTGGCCATTATTTTGGCTGATGGAATGAGAGAATAGCTTGTTACTCTTTGATTTTGTTTGAGTCTATTACTCTTCCTTTTTATTAGTGTAGATTAAATAAACTGAAGTAATTTAATTTCCAGGGATTTAAAAATATATATTTCTTGAAATAAGTTTATAATTTTTTAAATTGACATCCCCCATGTAGTTGGTCTCCATTAGTGAATATTAAAATCATGTCTATAACGTGTTCTCGATAGTATGTTTTTTAACTCCAACTGTTCTTGATCAAGTTTATGCAAAGACATGATCTTCATAGCTGCCTGTCTGTTGAGAGTTATTGGTTGTTTCCTCACAAGCAAACAAAAGCTAAATAGTGTCATTGCTCAAATTACTGTATGTTTTTTACTTAAGTAAGTGTAAGTGGGAGTTAAAATATATTGAATATTAATATAGTTGGAATATTAATATGGACTTTGAAGGTAATCTCTTTCCTGTTTATATTTGGGTGTTGTTTTTTCCTTTGTAGTAATCTAAATGATAAGATGTAGTGGTGTAAGGAGACTGAGAGGGAAAATCAATTTTAAATTTAAAAGATTAGAGGAGAGTATCATCATATTATCTCAGGAACAATGAAGGCCAAGCACAAAGCCTAAGTGTTGCACAAAAATTGAGCACTTGCATTTGGGTGCAAATAAATTAATTATCCATTTTCAGCGTTTACCTAATTATTTGGACTTTGCTCTTCCAAAAGTCTGTTATAGTAGGTATTCTCATGACAATTAGCTAGTTTCAATATTTGACTTCCTCTTAGTATGATTTTGTTTTTAGTAATTTTGTTTTCAATTTTTAATTAGTGCACACCCAGATTATAACAATAACAAAGGACATACAAAAGGGAGCAAACTCATCCTTATCCTATCACTAGACTATCAAACTTTTTCTTTTCCATGTTTTCTATCAGTCTTTAATAAATATGTGTGTGCCTGTGGGTACACGTATTAAACCCGTACAGATATAATTTTATGTTACTTTTTTAAGATTTACTATTACCTTATTCATCTCTTCACATCATTCTTTACCTTCTAATTATAATTGTAGAATATATGTAACTTATTTCATTTTACTCCCTCCCCCCGCAAGAATACACTTTATATCTCCACAGTTCTGTTTTATATATTGTGGTACATAGAATATCTTTGTGCATATAGATTTTTTCTTCCTCATAACACATTTTAAAAACCTTTCTATGAAGAAAGGACAACCTGGAAACTAGAAATTAGTTACCTTAATGTTCTGTGCGGGGCAGCATACCATTTTAAGATTAAATTAAATTGAATGTATTTATTCTTTTTTTCTTTGATCAACTTTTCAGGGTTTTATCAATTTTATTAGGCAGGCATTTTAAAAATCCAAGAGATATTTGACTAAACAGATACTAAAAATACAGGAAGTTGGATATGACATTATATGTAAATAGTGAGGTGAGCAATGTTAACATGCTAGCCTTTGAGGTGGTGTCCACTCATGAAAGCTGCAGGTACAGTTAAGACTGAAGCATTTAGAAAAGGCTTTTGCACTAGCTCCTCACCACAAACAAACAAACAAAAAAAAAACAAGCCACCAAACTGGTTAAGCGAAACTGAAAGTGGTTGGATTTCAGTACTTCTCAGCATGACAGAAAGAGAAGGCAGATCAGACACCATCTTTGATTAAGAGTTATCCAGTATATGAATGCCATGTTGAGGCAGAAGGCAGCCCATGATAAAATGGTTGTGACCATGTATATTGATAAAGGTTGAGGCAAATAAACATGACCCAAACTAGACCTTGATTACTAGATTGCAAAGAAACATTTACCAAAGTAAGAGGCAAAGCAATTCCTGGGAAGCCCTCAGTAGGAGAGAACTGGGCATGGTAGTGTTAGTTTCAAGATGGACCTGTTTCTTGTGGTGACACTGTTGGGAACTGCTCTGTCTGGTTTCAGGAGTTGTAACTGACCCCGGTGGCTAAGGCTGAGTGAGTGACCTCTGGACTGTGAGCCACTGAGGAAACAAAGCTTATCTCCCAAGCAAGGGTGCTGCCTCTGCCATCTCTAGCCCCCAACGCTTGGTCTGTTAGTCAAAGTCTATGGGTACGACCCCTCAGAGGACAGACAACCCAAGCAGACACGATCATGTGGGAGGCCATCAAGAAAGACTCGGGGGCTGCAGCAAAATGAGGACAAAGGACCCTCACCCCCAGGCTATTTTGACATAGCCCAAGTCCCCTTTCCATCTGGGAGAAGTGCTTACTGGCTCTAATCCACTTAAGCCTGAGTCTTGACGGGGAAGAGGAGGTGCAGCCCTCTGCAGGCTAGAGCAGTTCAGGGGTGACTGGGCATAAGAAAGAATATGTAAAATACTGTGAAACCTGCTTTGTTTAGAATGCTCTCAATTAAATAAGGGTCCAAGCAAGAAGTGAATTTGTTCCTCAAAGTTTTATATCTCTTTAGCTATCTGACCCTGACACAAAATAGGCCCTCAGAGTTCTTCGTGATCTATTGTTCGAGCCTTACTGCTTGACATTGATGGATGAGCTTTACCTGTATCCCTGCGTGTTGCAAACCTAATAAATACCATCGAGGTAAGGACTCAGGGCCCTTCTCCTTTGAGAGATTAGTCACTTTTCCTCCCCAAGCAAAGTATGTCTTGGTAGTGTTATGTTCATCTGTGGTGGACAGGGGGGCCCTACGGCCAGAGTCCCCCCACAGACACAAAGGCCTTTAGAACCTTGGAGTGTAAGACTTCCACGGGTCATGAGGAGCAGAACCAGGTTAAGAAAATCTTCAGAGAAAACTTACCAGTGAGGTACTGAGAAGGGTTTCAATTTTTAAATTTTGCATGTCAGTGGAAAGATTGAAGTAGGTAATTCTAGTTCATTTCTCCTTAAGAATATAAGGTCTATCCAGAAAATATCCAGCCATATACTATGAGTAGTAGACATTTATTGCAGAAGATACAAGAAACAAGAAACATTGTACATAGGATGATGATGGTCCTCTTAAAGCAAGCATCTTGGGACCTCACACAGTTCTCCCAATTGTCATCAACTGCCCCATCATATTTTCCTGAATCTCATCAAGGGCCTGAAATCTCTTCCCTTTCAAAGGTGATTCTGGTTTTGGGAGAAGTCACAGAGTGCCAAATCTGGGCTGACTCCCTTGGGTGGTTTGATGTTTTACTAAAAAACTCTGCGGGAGATGTGATGCATGAGCAGGCACATTGTTGTCATGCAGCTGCCAATCACCAGTTGCCCATACCTGCAGCCTCCTGAATCATCCAAACAGTTTCTGTGGAGGAATGTTTGACTTTAAGGGAAAATATGATGCAGATTCATTATTCTACCACTCAGATATTTTGAATATGATGGCCACACAGTACACATGCTTACTCAATGGCGTCTTCTGCCTCCACTGACTAGTACAGTGAAGTCATTGTTGTTCATGTGTATATATTCCTGTCCACTCTCCGTGGCTGCCAGGTTACATGGATGTCGTGCAAACCAATGGTTGGACTTTTTCTGGAAAGACTTCATATAATGTGGCAATTTCTTCTAAAAATAGAATATAAGGAAGTTAATGGGACTTTGTAATGTTGACTTGGACATTATCACAGAATTCCTCAGATGGCAGTAATTTTTCTCCTGTTTGAATTTTGGTGTACTCTGTACAGTTGAGCAGTTTAATCACAGTGTATGTAATTGAAAGTAGTTTTATTGTGTCTTAATCCTCATCTTCCTGTTTAGGCATTTATACCCTGGCTCTAAACATACAGTTTCCCAGATCATTCTAACTATGCAGAACCCCTGTGCATCCAGTTCTGTATTCCATCAAAAGTTTTCAGTATGGGTCTTGCTATTCCTCAACCTAATCATTTGTTAAATGCAGTCAGGCTGAAGTATTAGTGAGTCTTATGTGGCACCCTAACCTGGAGGTAATTTTTATTCCAGAAGTGAATAGTTCTTTCCTAATCCAAAAATGTAATATCTGTTTCTGTCATCTACCAAAAACAAACCAGGAAGAATTGTGGGGGCAACGGCCTTTTCATAATGTTCAACATACACACACAAGGGACCTCCTGCTTTGGGTTGCTTATGACAGGCTTGAACTTGACAGAAAAACAGGGGTCTCAAGTGAGGTAGTTTACTTATGCAATATAGATAGCTATGGCTTCTTTAAAGGCCCAACTCCCACTGTTTTAGCCTTCATCCACAAAACTTTGTTCCTGCTGTCTTCTGCCTTCAACATTCATCCACCCTTTGAGGAAGAAACACTAAATGGAAACTGGCAGGTGAAATTTAGTTCCTAAAAAGGCAAGAGCAAGTGCAGTATTTGCTTTTTTTCTAACTCTCAGTAAGGTTTTATTCTTCTTTAATAGTTGTAGGTAATACTCCCTTTGGTATCATCTACTAGATAAAAAATGTTCATTTACTCCAATTCTGCATGTCTGTGTG
>PVKM010013454.1:0-30225 GCA_004027735.1 Carollia perspicillata
TGAATCTGTTTTGATTACTATTCAGAACTCTTAGAAAAGTTTCTGGTACATAGGAGGTGATCAACCAATATTTTTTAATCAATTTGACAGGAGTTATGCAATAGGCAGTTGGAGATATGGGTATGAAAAGATACTAGTCAACTCAAAATATCGATTTGGTGGTCCTTGGTTACAACAATTAAGGCCATGAGAGCAAATGTTTCCTAAAGAGGAAGGAACTCAAACATTTAAGCACCAGGCAATCACAGGAAAAAGGGGCTAAGACATAAAATTCTTTCATATCGCCATGTTGGGGTTCCACCTTTCTCTTACAGGTTTTATTCTCATATTTCTTTTATTATTCTAGATATCTCTATATGAGTATCACACAAATGCCCCTGACAGATGGCTTATCTCTTGCTCACACCCCTGCAGTTAAGAAATCTCATCAAGCCCTGGCTAGGGTAGCTCAGTTGGTGAGAGGGTCCTCCTGGTGTGCCACGGTTGTGGGTTTCATCTCCACTGGGGACACGCACAGGAGTCGACCTGTGAATGTGTGAATGGATGGAGCAAGAGAGTGGTATCTCCCTCTCTCCCTCTCTCTCTCTCAAACTAATAAATTTAAAAAAAAAAGAAATTTCATCAAACCTAGGACCTAAATTACCTCTTGATTCTATCTCCTTCTCTCAGCCACCTTCTACCCCTATACTCATTCATTCACTCATTCAACGAACTTTCAATAGCTATTTATTTTATGCCAAATGCCACAGTCAGAGCTGGCAATGCCAAGATAAACCAATAAACACACAGTTTAGTGAAAAAGACAAAAATGCAAATAATTATAACATGGTGCATTGTGATACTAAAAATAAACAAAATGGGTGTAAATTCCCATTTTTGGAAATAGGAATTGGTAGTGATTTGTAAAACTGGAAAATAACAAGAACATCAACACAATATGGAGACATGCGACATTTCAGAGAGAAAAAGAGCATGTTCAAAGACAGGGAGTGGGAGACACTGAATATCATCTCCTATTTCTGGAAGTAGAAATAACTAGGCATGGCTCTAGTGTATAGTGTGAAAGATCAGAGTGGCAGGAATAGCAGAACTTAATATTTATCAGCAGAAAACAATAAGGATGTTTTTTTCCTAGAAGAAAGATACATTGTCAAGAGGAGTAGTTGGTTGAATTATCTGAGAATCAGGCTTTGAGCTTGGAGATGTAGGAGGCTCATTGCTGTGTGTTCTCATAACTCCTGTAAAGCAATGAGCAAAGCAGGACTGAGCAAAAGGAAATGTTACAACATTTGTTTGTTTCAAATGTTACAACAGGTGGTCTTACGATGCTGACACAGCTCTCCAGAGTTGTCTACTTTGAGGCAAGGAGATCAGACATGTATATCTTGATATATACTGGTTATTAGATGTGGGCTGCTCCTGAGGTCTGGGTCATAGGGCTGGGAGGTGTTAACCTTGAGCCAGGCAGCTTCCTTCTGCAAGGCAATTCCAAGAGTGGCATAAGCATGTTGTACATAAAGATCCATCAAACAGAATGAGATCCCAACTATTGAAGAGAGGGTCTATTGGACTCAAAGTGGGCTAGAAAAATTCCAGGGGGTGGAATTAAATGCAAAGATGGGAGGGCTTCCCGTAAGATGGAAACTATCCAGTAACTTCTGATCTAGCCTCTCTCAGTAACTTCTGAGAAAGTAACACACAACAAGCAGGACAGGCAACTGCACTGGAAATCAGGAATCTTTCATTTATTTTTTTAACTTTATTGTTGTTCTATTACACTTGTCCCAATCTTTCTTCCATTCTTTGCCCTGCCCTGCCACCACCCCCCACCCAGTCAAGAAGCCACAAATACCTAACAAGTTGTGAAACATATGAGTCCCACCAGGTAAGGATAAAGGCACAAATGGAAGCACAGAGGTGAGAATGGCCATGCAGCTTTAGTGAAATGGAGCTCAAGCAGGTAATGCTGGGGCAGTGGGGACTAGTATTCTTTGAAAAAAGGTGGGGAAAGGCCTGTTTATAGAAGGACTTTTATTCTCTGATTCTGACTTTGTCCTCTTAGCAACAGAACCTTATTAAGGGCTTTGGTGAAAGGTAAGTGAAAGAGGAAGTGGTGTATCAGGATGACTAGGAAGGCCCTATGTCCTTCTGTGTCTTCATTGCCAACACTGACATACACAAACATGGGGAAGGAAAGGTGCAGTAAACAGAAAAAGATGACTAGTTATTATATCACCTTCCTGTCTTTTTCTCTCCAAATTGTCATGAAAACTGCTGCCAGTATGAGTAAGATAACATCTTTTACAGAAACAAATGTTACTGTTCAGATTAAAAATTCTTGCAAGCAGGTCCCCAGCAAGCATGACATGGCACTGACAAGCACAAAGATGATGATGAATTTATACGAAGAGAAAATAATAATTGCTAATATTTCCTGAATGTGCATAGTGAAAACTAAGCATTCTATTAAGCACTTGTGTGCATTATCTCAGTTTATCTTCAAAGTAGTAATGAGGCAGGTACTGGATGAGGAAAATGTGGCTTGAAAAACTTAAGTAACTGCCCCAAGATCACATAGTTGGCGTCTGGTTCTTGTAAACTGTACCTTAGAAAGACATGGAAAAAGACCAAAATATACTTCTGACCTAATTAATTTAACATCTTAAAATAAAATCCTTATTAGATATGTCTTTATTTCAGAACTAGACGTTAGGCTCTTGGAGTGTGTACAGTGTTAGACTGGACACTTGAAAGGATGGAAGATGATGAAAGGTAAGTGAATCCATTCTGCTACGCCTGCATCTCAGTTTGTTTGTGTTTATTGGGTAGTTTTAAGTGGAATCACAGTATATGCCTTACAAACTATAGAATAACCTTATTTACGGAAATAATACAGGACCAAAAATTCCAGTTCAATAATGGAAAAATCTCCTTTGATTTTAATAATTTAATTTGAAAATGCATGGTTATACAGAAATGAAAAAACTATATTCATTAAAAATCATTAGAATATTTAGAAGGTTTCACTTCCTTTTTAAATGTTAAGACAACATGATATTGAAAATGACACATAGATTTTTAAATTTAAATCTGCTCTTTAATAAATATACATTAGCATAAATAGTAAAAACTCTGTCTCCAGTCTCTTGAGGTTTATGACTATAATTAGTATGTATTAGTATAATTAGCATGAAAGATTTGAGGCCTAAGGGAATAAAGAATTATTTTCCATTTGAACTTCTGCTCTTTTTTATACAATGGATTTTCTGCTCTCTATGCCAAAATTTAGGCTTATAAGCTAGTTTCCAAATGAATACATTTTCTTAATTTCTTGATCAAAATTGCTGAGTGCTTCATCTCAGTTGAAGTTTGCTGAGTACTTAATTGCAGCCTATTCAAATGGCTATAAAAATATAAACTAAGGTCTGTGGTACACTGGGTAGCTTATAAACAACAGAAATGTGTTTCTCCCAGATCTGGATGCTCAAAGTCCAAGATCAAGGTGCCGGGATGATAGTGTTCCCGGGTGAGGATCGCCTTCCTGGTTCATAGCCAGTAACTCCTCAGTGTCCTCACGTGGTGGAAAGGGCTAGGGATCTCTCTGAAGCCTCCTCTATAAGATACTAACCGCATTCATGAAGGCTCCATCCTCGTGACATAAGCACTTCTCAAAGCTTCCCCCACCCTAATACCATCAGCTTTAAGGGTTAGGATTTCAATGTATGGATTTGGGGTAACATGAGACATTCAAACCATAGCAGACCACAAGCAGAGAATGCAGCTAAACTACGCTCAGACTTCTTAACTCTGAAGTGGTGCATATATGCACTGTTCCTCATTTCAGAGTCATCTGACATTAAAACCCAATCTTAAAGTTCGGTGTGACTACAATTCTCTGAATTATCTGTCTGGTCAATTATTCATTTACTAAGACAGATAAACACTAAATGTCTATTACACACCAAACATAGTGCTTCATGCTGAGGCTAAACAATCAACAGAAAAAAATGCAGTACCTGCCTCCTAAAATCGTATTGTCTAGTGGAGGAGAGATTATTCAATTTATCGCACATTCACTCATAACACTGGCACTGCTGTCAATTCTCAGAGAAGAAACCTGGCATAATTAGAATTTATAATCATAGAGTGCAGAAAGTTTCTCTAAGGAAGTGAGCCGAGTGAAGAGGAGGGGTGCTATCTTTCTAAGTGAAGGAAAGAAATGCATACAGGCCCTGGGACCGGAGGAGGCAGAGGATCTGAAAGAAGCCAAAATGACTGCAGCAGAGACAGTGAAGGGAAGCAGTGAGGGAAGAAGCCAGTGATTTATGTAGGACATGACCTGATGATGCCGGGGCCTGGTAAGTTTTGATAAGGAGTTTAATGACCTTCCTAAGAGCTTTTGAAAGTCTCTGAAAAGTGTTTTAAGGGAGCATGGCCATGAACATATCTGCATTCCAAAAGGCACCTTGGCTCTGTGGTGGAGAATGGGCTGGAGAGGGCTGGTGTAGGTACAGACAAACTCACTGAAGAAGGTACTGCAACCACCGAGATCAGTGAAGACGACAGGTTGAAACAGGTTTGTGATAAAGCTCGAAGAGGAGACAAATACAAGCTGGTAGATAAGGATAAATATGCTAAGATGAAATTTACAGGTTTTGGTGATAGAGTGGTTCTCTAGTGGGGCAATAGTGATCCCCCATAACCGATGCTCTTATATAATCTCCGCTTCTAGTGTATGGGTGGAATCTGTAACTTTCTTTTAACCAACAGAATATGGCAAAGGTAATGGGGATTTCATTCTCCCTTTTTGGGGGCGAGAGGGGGGATTCATTCTCTTGATCACATCATATCAAAGATGACAAGAGAGAGAGAGACAGAGAGATTCTTTTGCTGGCATTGTAGAAGCAATTGCCTTCCTTTGACTTCTCCATGGAGAGAGCTGTGTGGTAGGGGACTGTGGGCAGCCTCTAGGACATCCTGAGGACAGCCTCCAGCCAGTAGCCAGCAAACAGCCAGGGCCCTCAGTCACAAGTCACAAGGAAATGAACTTTATCAACAACCAAAATGAGTTTGAAATAAACGTTTTCCCAGTCAAGCCCTCAAATGCAAATAAAGTCCTGCTGACCCCCTGATTATAGCCTTGTGAAAACCTCAGGAGAGGAGCCAGAGAAGCTGTGCCAGACTCCCAACCCACAGAAAAATGTTACATAATAAATATATGCTGTTTTTAAGCTGATATCTTGTTAGAGGTCAATAAAAACTCATATATCCCGAATAAGGTAAATGATAGCTACTTTGTGACTTGCATAGCCAGAGGGTGTAGTTATTTTCACTGAATGAACAGACAATGGTAAACATCCAGGTTTAGAGGCAGGAGTTCCGTAATGACTTTTGCTTTGGGCAAGTTAAATTTGAGGTTTCTTGAAACACTCAAGAAGCATGTCAATTAGTTGTAAATATGGCTAGATCTCAGGAGAAGCCTTAGGCTGGATAAATGTTAATGTTGCCCCTCAGAAACATTTGATAATGTCCAAGAACATTTTAATTGTCACAACTGGGGGTTACTACTGGCATCTAGTGGAAGAAACCAAGAATTCTGCCAAAAATCTTGTAATTCACAGAATAGATTTCCATGCTTCCCTCCCCCCACTCCAAAAACAGTCAATAATGCTGATAATGAGAAGCTCTGGGCTAGATATATAAATTTATGCATTTGTGTAGATGATATATGAGTCAATGAGCACAGATTAAACTATCTAGAAAAAAGCATAACATGAAAAGTCAAGACAGCCTAAGATTAAGCCTCCAGGAAGATGAACATTTTATGGCTGGATAGAGAAAGATTTACCTGCGGAGGAAATGAAGATGGAGTTGCAAGAAAGGTTGAAGAGAGAGTATGTTCTATATTACATAAAGCTTTGAACTATTCCAGAGTTTGTCCTAGGTATTTCCTCTTCTAGGTTGTACTCTCCTTTAATGATCTCATCTACTATTGAGTTTCAAGAAAAGTGAACATTCCAGGGTTATTCCCAAGGCTTGGCTGTTGTAAAACTCAATGGTGCATGATTTGATTCCTATTACCATGTTCTCAGATATCTGTGAATTTATATTTAAAAAATCACCCCAGTTTATTTCAATCCATGGCTTGGCCAATATAAGCATTCACCCAATAATGGACACATTATGGCATTTCATCATTAGTGACTAAGTTTACACTCAGCTTATCATAGTGTCTATGGTCTTAGAAATGTAAATCAATTCTTCTCTTAGTCTTTACTTGTCCAATATGGATCTCAAATATTTCATCTCTTCTCAAATAAACATATAAATATCATTCTTTCATGTCTTAAAAAGTAATCAAACAAAATCTTCCATGCAAAAATAAAAAGAAGTCTCCTGGAGGTCTAAAGATATTCTTGAATTTTCATGGTCTTAATGAGTGCAACAATTCTAAATGGTCGATCAAGATTCTTCCCATGAAGCCCTGGCTGGTGTGGCTCAGTGGACTGAGCGTGGGCCTGTGAACCAAAGGATCATGGTTCGATTCTTAGTCAGGGCACATGCCTGGGTTGCAGGCCAGTTCCCAGCAGGGGACGCACAAGAGGCAACCATACATTGATATTTCTCTCCCTCTCTCCTTCCCTTCCCCTCTAAAGATAAATAAATAAATAAATAAATAAATAAATAAATAAATAAATAAATAAAATCTTAAAAAAAAGACTCTTCCCATGAGTAAATATGTGAAAAGGTGCTCAGCCTTACTCAAAATTAACTAAGTACAAGTACAAATGTAGTAAGATACTATTTCTCTTTTCAGAATTTGAAAAGATTTATTATAAAGAATATTGATAGCCCTGGCTGGTGTGGATTGAGCATGGACCTGTGAAGCAAAGGTTTACCAGTTCAATTCCCAGTCAGGGCACATGCCTGAGTTGCAGGCCAGGTCCCCAGTAGGGGACACATGAGAGGCAACCACACATTGATGTTTCTCTCCCAATCTTTCTCTTTGCCTTCCCCTCTCTCTAAAAATAAATAAATAAAATATTTTTAAAAAGAATATTGATAATATCTATGGTGATTAAGTATAATAAATAAATCTCATAGTCTTTTTGTAAGAATGTAAAATGGTAAAACATTTTTGAAGGATTATTTGGAAATATCTATTAAAATTAAAAATGTACATAGTTTAGTCCAGGATCCATTTCTTGGAATTTACCAAACAAATATACTAATAAGAGAAAATAAAAATATTATATAAGGTTATGCAATGGAATAGTTTGATAAAAGTGAATCATCAGAAAAAATCTAAAAGTCTACCAATAAAAATCTGGTTAAATAAATCATAATTCATCCATATATTAAAGTAATGAGGTGAATCTACACCTACCAACACGAAGTGATATTCAGAATACAGTGGGAAGTGATTTTTAAAAGGCTGTGATACTTTATGTTACTCCATTACATGCAAAAATGTGTATGCATGTATACAAATATGAAAACTGTATACATTTTCTGTAAAAGAAAATGTCTGAGAAGATGACAGCCTTAACATTTTCAGGAGCTTACTCCCAGGAGTGGATTAAGGGTATAGACAGAGACATTTGAGTTTTTTATTTCATACAATTTTATATTCTAACTTTTAAAATAAATATATATTATTTTGTAACAGAAGTTTAGAAAAACTATTACACAAAAATGTTTTTCTTTTATTAATGAACAGTTGACATATGATACATTAGTTTCAATTAAACAGCATTTAGGTGCCTTATAATGTGATCACCACTGTAGGTCCAGTGGCCACCTGTCATTGTACATGGTTATTATGATATTATTGATTGTATCCCTGTGCTGTACATGTTATAGCTGTAATTTTTTAACCTGTATTCCCCTTCACCTTTTTTACCCATCCCCCATCCCCTCTCCTGACAGCCATCAGTTTGTCTTTTTGATGACAGCCATTCTGACAGGTGTGAGGTACCATCTCATTGTGGTTTGGGTTTGCATTTCTCTGATGACTGGTGAGTTTCATGTGTCTGTTGGCCATCTGCATGTCCTCTTTGGAGAAATGACTGTTCAGGTCCCCTGCCCTTTTTTAATTAAAATTTTTTATGTTAACCTGTATAAATTCTGTGTATAGTTTGATATTAACCCCTTATCAGATGTTATTTATCAAAACTTTTAATAAAAAATGGCAATGATATCAATCCAGTAAAATAGTACTAGATAAAATTCCAGTAAATAGTGCTAAATTAATCATATTAGCTCTATATACATGTGTATATCTAATGAAATTTCCCTCAAAGAGATTTCATATTTCCAATATGAAAAACACACAGAAAATAATATAAAAAGTTCAATGAATTTAAAAATAATTCCCTGTAAAAGAACTTAAATATGGTTTTCAGACAAACTGGATAGATTCCAGAACAAAGAAAAGAGTTTTAGAAAAATACAAAGTTTTTTTTTGTTGTTGATTTGTTGGTTTGTTTTTGGTTTTCTTAAGTAAAGGAATGCTTATGGGGTAGTTTGGGAAGCAGGATCCTGGAGGCCTGAATTTGTAGACATAGTGCAAAAAAAAAATCTACAGTGGAGTAGAGTTTATAATTCATGCCTAGGGCAAAAGCAGATTTCTCCCTAAGTGAAACTAAGCAAGATTTATAAATTGCATTTTTAATTGGTCCTTTCTTTTTTCAATAATATTGGAATATTTTAATAAAATGTCGTGTTTATTTTCTTTACGTTAGTCAAGCAAATACCACTGCAGTCAACTATAGCCACAGCAGTCACACTACACTGTCAAACACTAAAGTCCGAAATGTGAAATTTGAAGACATGTCGCATCAATGCCACATTACTGTGGCTAAGAGAAAATGCATACTCATCCCTAGCTCCTAGATGATACAGCACACATTAATAATTACTCTTCTCACCCAGTGTTGCCAAAGTATTTTTAGGAGCTCATGTGGAGAAATTGACCAGTTCAAATAAATGAATAATGACTCTGAGACATAAGGTACACAAACCATATGGAATAAACAAAAAGTGAAGATTTAATAATCTGCTACAATCATATATGAGCTTGAGCTTTATAAACTAGAGTTAAATAAAATGTATGAAACCATATTTGCATGAGTTGTGTAAAATTCTTGTGTATGTTTGACTCTTGCTTTGTTTAAATACTTCCTCCATAAGTGACAGAAATACTGAGGAATATGGGATCAATTATAATGAGAACTCTAAAACTAGCATGCGGGGAAGGGAAAGCACCCAAGAAGACTTGCTGACTTGCTGGAGAAGTGATGCCTGAGATGTTCTTCAAGGCAAGTAATTAGGAGCCGGGAAAAAGAAGAAAATTTTTGAATGAAGATGATAGCATAAGATATCACACAGAGCCCAGGAAAAGCATACTGCATTCAAGGAAACACAGTAGTAGGGGATTTATAAATGTTAAGATAAGTAAGAGTTTAACTGGAGAAATTACACAACACTTTTCAGCCACATTAAAGCATTTGAATATTACTGTATATCTGACAGAAACTTTAAAAATATCACTAAGGAACAACTTGACAGGTCATAGTTTAGTAAAGCTCTTTTGGCCCCTGCCAGTGTGGCTCAGTTGGTTGGCTGTTGTCCCACAAAGCCAAAGGTGGCTGGTTCAAGCCACTTTGGTCCCCAGTCGGGATGTGTACAGAAGACATACAATTGATGTTTCTCTCTCACATTAATGTTTCTTTCCTCCTCTTTCCCTCTTCCTTCTCCTCTCTCTAAAATCAAAAATTTAAGTGAGGAAAAGAAAAGAAAAGAAAAGCTATGTTGACAGTTATGTAGATGTTCTAGCTAAAGACAAGCCTGGAGGCAGGAATTTCAGCTAGGAGCTGTTAGGAGTTGAAGAGTGTCCCCACCCTCCCGCAAATATATAATGAGGTTCTAACCCCCAGTGCCTCAGAATGTGACCTTATTTTCCCAGAGCATCATTGCAAATTTAATTCGTTAAATTAAAACGAGGTCACATTGAAGTAAGGCAAAGCTCTTACCCCCATGTGACTGGACTTCTTAAAAGAGAGAGGGGGACACTGTGTGAAGACAGAAGCAGAGATTAGAGCAGAGATCTTTAACCTTTTTCATCTCGTGGCACACATAAACTACTAAAATTCTGCAACACACCAAAAAATCAATTATTGTTTTTGCTGACCTGACCAAAAATTGGGTATAATTGTACTTCACTCACACTAAACAGCTATTGTGTTGGCTGTTGTTGTTTCTTCATTTGACCATCTAAGAGAAAAGAGGTCAGTGTTTCTGACTAAAAAGTTAGATATTGCATGTTTTAAAAATTGTTGCAGCACACTGGTTGAAAATGCTGCATTAGAGTAATGCATTTACAGACCAAGGAATGTCCGGTTGCTGGCCACCACCAAAAGCTGGGGAAGAGGCATGAAGCAGATTCTCCCTTGGAACCCTCGGGACGAGCAAACCTTGTGGACACTTTAATGTCAGACTTCTGGCCTCCAGAACTGTGAGAATAAATTCCTATTGTCTTAAGCCACACAATTTGTGGTTCTGTGTAATACAGCAATAAGGAAACAAATAAAGGATGTCAGAATAGTGGTATAGAAGAGCAGAATTAGGAAAAGGACATGAAAGATGGACTGGAGAAATAGCAGTCTGCAAATATTTATGAAGTAAAATGGCAGGTGTTGGCAACTGACCAGAAACTGGGACTGAGGCTGTGGGAGGAGTCTGGGATGACTCCCAGCTTTTGTGGGAGATAAAGGTGAACCCAAATAATATGATGAATATTAAAGAATCTATTCAACCCTGGCTGGTGTAGCTCAGTGGATTGAGCACGGGCCTGTGAACCAAAGGATCGCAGTTCGATTCCCAGTCAGAGCACAGGCCTGGGTTGCAGGCCAGTTCCCAGCAGGGGACACATGGAGGCAACCATACATTGATGTTTCTCTCCCTAACCCTTCCCCTCTAAAGATAAATAAATAAAATCTTTAAAAAAAGAATATATTCAAGGGGTACATATGTCAAATTTTCAACTTATTGAAATTTTGAATTTCAATTACCTTAATATTGAAATATTAAGGTAAACTTAGTGGATTTGGAAAATAAATTCTGGAAACACTGGGCAGGTGGTCAGTGTCCAGCAGAGTCATCCACTCTGGGGCAACTGAATGAGGGTCTTAACAACAACGTTACCAAAGTTCTGGGCAAACAAGCAGGCAGCATTCTCTAGTAGGAAAGCTAATCGTGTCCTGGAAAGCCTTAAGATTCAAGTTCCAGGGCTGGTTAGATTTTAGAGTCTCTTTTATGTGCTCTTCTGTTTTTCTTCAAGGTTATATTCTCCTCCCCATGACCCCAAGGTTATTTACCTAGTAGTACCAAATAAATAACTATAAAAATCTTTAGATCTTAAGATGTTAAATTTGCAAGACATTAGTGTTTATGAAACTGGCATTTAATTATTAACAACATAAAAGCCTTCAAGACCTACCTAAAGTTTTAGTCAGGGAGACACTTTGGGGTAAGTGTCTTGGCAGTCTTTAGCTCATATACTAGACATTCAAACAGAGTTTGTCTATTTATATTTCGCCTTCTGCAACTCCTGTTATTTCCTGTGTTTGCTTTAATCTTATTTTAATATGTTCATATTAGTCTAATTTCTACTAATAGACTGAAAACTCCTTGAGGGTTGAGATTATGTCACCTGTAATTTTATTTTTGGCACCAAAAATAGCACACTGCTTTGGAGAAGCAGACATTCATTATATGTTTGTTAAATGAGTGGATTGGTTTTCAAGGTTACACAGTCATTAAATAAAGAACTGGGTCAGCAAATTATCTGATGTCTTATTCATTTTGGATGAATTTCAACTACTTCTACAATGATTTAGAGCATTCCTTGCAGCTTATTTAAAATGATAAATAGTCTCTAGTTTAAAGACCATAATTGGTGTTTTTATAATTCTCTCTTTTGAAAACATCATGTTAGACAAGATGAATTTCCATTGTATGAGCATCAGTTACAGCACTTGTGGTAGAGATTTGTTCAAGAGTACACCGTGACAAAAAACAAAACTGGATGTAATATTCAAAATTTTAGATTCATATTCTGCAAACACTAGACTATGAAACTTCCCCCTAAATTTATTATATCACTTATGTATTGTATTTACCTTTTTTTCAGAAGATTTTCTGAAAGTGGTGAAATAACTCTTAAATATTTTATCTAAGTAACCATTTTCAGATAAGTGCTTAAAATAATGGTCATAGAACAAGAAATTTTATGCATATTAAGACTATTCTCTTACTTTTGTCATAGCCAAAGACTATATGTCATATGATTAATTTAAAATACAAATATATTAGTTCCTGATGGCTAGTGATGTTGCCCATCCTGTTATATGTCTCTGGGCCCTCTGTATGTCCTCCTTGGAGAAGTGTTGATTCAGTTACCTTGCTCATGTTTTAATTGGATTGTTTGTCTTGCTGGTGTTGAGTCATATGAGTTCTTTACATATTTTGGAGATCAAACCCTTGTCCAAGGTATCATTGGCAAATATGTTTTCCATATAGCTGGTTCTCTTTTCGTTTTAATGCTGTTTTCTTTAGCCATGCAGAAGCTTTTTAATTTGATGAGGTCCCATTTGTTTATTCTTTCCTTTGTGTCTCTTGCTTTAGGGGACATATCAGTGAACAGATGTTGCTGTGTGGAATATCTAAGATTTTCCTACAGATGTTCTCCTCTAGAACTTTTATGGTGTCATGACTTATATTTAAGTCTTTAATATCTAACTTTTTTATACTATTCATAAGTTTTCCAGTGACCCTGAGTTTTTCTTTTATCTACATAACTGGTTTCATTGCTTTAATGACAAAAGTTTTCTCTACTTTTCTCTTTACTTACATAATTCCTTCTTTATTGATTGACAAAAATAAATTGGTGGCCCACTATTCATTATTCACATATATAGCACTCCATAGTATGTGTTTTCAAAGGAATCACAGTCCTAACTGTATTTTATTTTTATTCATTTTCTTTCATGCTTCTAATTTATATTGCCTGCTATAAGGTACCTTAAATCACTTGTTGAATAAGTTACATTATAATTGATTTATATATCTTTTTAAAAATCAGAAGAAAGTCTTAAATGAGCATTAATATATCTGTAGTTTTAATTTTTAAAAACTTGCCCTTAATTTTACTTTTTTAAAGTTACTTTTGTTAAAGAATGTGTGATTTGGAGTTTTATGCTAGTTCAATCATTTATGGCTGACTAGAAAGAAATAATAAAGGTTTCATCTTCTAACATTCAAGGCTGACTTCAGTATCCTGTGAACTTTCATGCTGTTGAGGCATAATTTGGTGAGGCTATAGTTGAGCTACAACTTCTGGAAAATGCTTAATGATAGCATCTGGGAAATTATTTTCTACCTTTATTGGGATATAGGTAACATATAACATTGTGTAAGTTTAAGATGTATAATGTACAACATGTTGATTTGACATGCTTACATACATATTGCAAAAATGATTACTACTGTAATGTTAATACTTCCATCATGTCACATAATTACCATTTTCTTTTTGTGATGATACCACTTAAGATCTAATCTCTTAGCAACTTTCAAGTATACAATACAGTATTGTTAACTATAGTCGCCATAGTTAACTATGGTAACCATGGTAACCATGCTGTACATTAGATGCTCAGAACTTATTCATCTTCTAACAGGAAATTTGTACTCTTAGATCATATGAAATTTCTGCTTTTAATTTTATGAGGAAACTCTACACTGTTTTCCACAGTAGCTGTACCAATTTATATCCCCATTACCAGTGTATAAGGCTTCCTTTTCATCTACATCCTCGCCAACACTTGCTATTTCTTATATATTTTTATAGCCATTTTAACAGGTTTGAGGTGGCATTTTATTGTAGTTTTGATTGACATTTCCTGAGGATTAGTGATATTAAAAACCTTTTCATATAACTTTTGGGCATTTGAATATTTTTTTTGGAAATATGTCTATTCAGATCCTCTGCCCATTTTTCAATCAGATTGTTTTGTTGTTGTTATTGTTGTTGAGTTCTGTCAGTTTTTTATGTATTTTGGATGTTACCCTTTTATCAGCTATATGGTGTGCAAAGACTGGCTTGCATTCCACAGGTTACCTTGTCATGTCCTTGTTTCTTTTGCTGTGAGAACCAGTTCAGTTTGATGCAGTCCCATTTCTTGATTTGTGCTATAGTTGTTTTGCTTTGGGGGTCATATGTTAAAAAGTGTTGCTAAGACCAATATTAAGGAATTTTCCCCTATGTTTTCTTCTAGGAGTTTTGCAGTTTCAGGTCTCATGCTTAAATCTCTATTCACTTCAAGTTAATTTTTGTGAGTAGTGCAAGACAGGAGTCCAATTTCATTTTTCTGCATATGGTTATCCAGTTTTCCTGACACTGTTTTTTAAAGAAACTATCCTTTTCCTGTTGAATATTTTAGCTCCTTTGTGAAATATTAGTTGTCTGTATATCGAACAGTTTATGTTTGGCTCTCTATTCTGTTCCATTGGTCTATGTGTCTATTTTTTATGCCAGTACAGGCATATCTTGGAGACATTGCAGGTTCAGTTCTAAACCATGGTAATAAAGCAAGTATCACAATAAAGTGAGTCACACATTGTTTTCCAGTAAGTGCATATAAAAATCATGCTCACACTATACTGTAGTCTATTAAGTGTGCAATAGCATTATGTCTAAATAAATAAACATACCTTAAGCCATTGTTTAAACATGCTAATGATCCTCAAAGCCTTTAACAAGGTGTAATCTTTTTTGCTGGTGGAGGGTCTTGTCTTAATGTTGATGGCTGCTGACCAATCAGTACGGTGGTTTCAGAAGGGTGTTGTAGCTGTTGCAATTTCTTAAAATAAGACAACAGTGAAGTTTGCCCCATCAATTGACTCCTTCTTTTACTTGAATGATTAAAGGCAATTATAGGTCTTTTCTAAATAATCCTCACCCAAGGATATATTTATTGATTTTAGGAAGAGAAGAAGGGATAGAGAGAGAGATCAATGTGAGAGAAAAAACTTATTGGTTGCCTCCCATTAGTGCCATGACTAGGAATCGAACCTGCAACATTTTGATGCTCAGAATGACACTCCTACCAACCAAGGTACCTGGCTAGAGCTATTATAGGGTTATTAATTGGCCTAACTGCAATACCATTGTGTCTCAGGGAAAAGTAAGTCAGAACACATATAACAAGCCAATTACAGAAGGGAACCCTTTTAAAATTTCTTCTAAATTGAAGTGTAGGACCAACCTCATCAACACAATCTGGAATGGTCAACATTATTAAAAAATGGGGTATTGAAATCCTCAACTATTATTGCATGTTGTCTATTTCTCCCTTTAGATCTCAATAAGGTTCTCCAATGTTGAGTATGTATATATTAATGATTTTTATACTTTCTTGATGAAATGAGCACTTTACCATCATATAGTGATATTCATTATTCTTTGTCTCTTGTTACAAGTTTTGACTTAAAGTGTATTTTGTTGGATATAAAGACAGCCACTCTGATTTCTTTTGGTTTCCACTTGCGTGGGATGTCCTTTCATATCCCTTTACTTTGAGCTCACATGTGTCCTTAAAGCTGAAGTGAGCCTCTTGTAGGAAACACACATGTTGAGTCATTTTGTTTTATCCATCTAACCACTCTATGCCTTCTGACTGGAGAATTCATTCCATTTACGTTTAGAATAATCATTGTTTTCTGGCTGTTTTATAGTTTTCTTTCTCCTTCTTCCTCTCTTGTTGCCTTCCTTTCTGAATTGATGATTTCCTATAGTGGTTTGCTCTGATTCTTATCTCTTTACTTTTTGTAAATCTACTATTGGTAATTGCTTTGTGGTTACCATGGGACTTACATAAAACATCTTATTAATATAACAATATAGTGTACACTGATAACAAATTAACTTCAATTGCACTCAAAAAGTCTAGCCTTCTAATCCCCCTTTTATGTTTTAATGTCACAATTTACTTCCTTGTATATTGTTATTAACACATTATACTAGCTATCGTTATTTTTAATACTCTTGTTCTTTAACTTTTATACAATACTTAAGTGGTTAATACACCACCATATTACAGTATTCTGAACTTGACTGTTTGTTACCTTTGCTATTGTGCAGTATATTTCCATGTAACTAGTTAGTGTCTTTTAATTTTAGGTTGATGAACCCCTTTCTGCATTTATTTTAAGTCAGGTTTCGTGGAGATGAATTTCCTGAACTTTTGTTTGTCTGGGAGAGTCCTCTCCATTCCTGAAGGATAACTTTACTGGAGAGAGTATTCTTGGTAGGCAATTTTTTTCTTTTCTCAGCACTTTGAACATGTCATCCCATTCTCTCCTAGCCTCTAAGGTGTCTGCTTATAAATTCACAAATGGCCTAATGGGCCCTCCTTTTGTAGGTTACAAACTTATTTTCTCTTGTTGCTACTGCTTTTGGGGGGCGGTCTTCATTTTTGATAGTCTATTATAATGTATCTTGAAGAAGATTATTTTGGACTGAAATAATGGGGTGACTCATTAGTTACATGAACTTGTACACCCAAATTTCTCCCCAGGTTTGGGAAGTTCTCAGCCATTATTTCTTTAAATACGCTTTCAACCCCTCCTCTCCCTCTCTTCCCCTGGAACTCTAGTAATGGTTCTTTTGATGGTGTCCTATAGATCACATAGGCTTTCTCTATTTTTTTTCATTGTTTCTTTTTTGTTCTCCTCTGACTTGATATTTTCAATGTTTCTATCTTATAAATTACAGATTCTTATTCTGTTTGATCTATCCTGTGCATTTTTCATCTGATCTATTCTCTACTGCATTTTTCATTTCATTCATGGAATCCTTAGCTCCAGAACTTCTGTTTGATTCTTTGTTGTAAGGTTTTTTTGTTAAATTTTCCACTGTGTTTATGTATTGTTTCCCCAAGTTCATTGAATTGTCTTTTTGTGTTTTCTTGTAGCTCACCGAGTTTCTGTAAAACAGCTATCTGAATTCAGGTAAATCACTGATCTCCACATCTTTAGGTTCAGTTACTGGAATATTATTGTGATCCTTTTCACGATGTCCTGTTTCTTTGATTTTTTCACATTCCTTGAAGTTTTACATTATTATCTTCACATTGCAGATATCATTCGCCTCCTTCAATCTTTACCAACTGCCTTCAGGGTAGAAATACCTCCTATCAGTCATGTTTGGGATTCTGAGACATTCTCAGGCATTGTATGAATATACTTACTCCACACTTCTTGTTCCACTTGTGACAGAATTTTTAAGTCTGTATGTCTTCTCTCAATCCTACAATGCAGGATAGACTCTCCTTTGTTTTCCTGAAGGTAGCCTTACAGCTCAAGATTGTGGTTGTCCCCTGGCCTGCACATGCTGGCTTTCTGCTTATGCTCACTAGCATTCTACTGAAGCTAATGCTCACCATTCTCAGGAATAAGCATAGGGAGCTAGCAGCAGAATGTGGAGAGGTACAGGTGAGTCATGCAGTTACTAGGTATGCCCATGGACCAGGTGGGAGAATTAACACACAAGCCTGAGCCTTCCCCAGCCAATACTGAGGAGGCTCGCCGATAGAGTCCACTATGTAATCAACAGTAACACCATCCTGTTAATGCTGTTTTCTGAAAAATTTATCTTCATCCCTTTCTCCAGTCATGGAGCTCCTAATTCAGGACTCTGAATGCTGTGAGAGAAATAAGTCTCTGGCAGTGTCCCTTATAGCTGGAGAAGTCAGGGGCTCATTCACCAGGTTTCCCTTTCCCCTGAGGAAATATTGGGCCAAAAAGGCCTTGTTTAGCTCTAAGCTGTGCCACCTTGGGGGAGGGGTAATGCACGCAAAGTCGAGCTGTTCTACCCACTCCAATTTCTCCAAATTCATTTTTTTCTCCTACAGAGTGCTGGAACTTCTCTGCAAACCTGGACTTCCACAAAAGCTCTCTTGTCCCCCTGTGGGTGACTGCCCAAGTCAGTGTTCTCCAGGTGCTCCGGACCACTGCCAAGAGGGGCTGGAACTGCTTCACAGGCTACTGAAGGTTCCACAGCTGGTACTGAGTTCTGTCAGCCTATTACCTGATACATGGGTGGGCAAGACTCTCTCTAGTTGGCATATGGTGCTAAATCCCCCAACCCCCACAGAGGCACTGTATTCATGGATGAATGCCAAATATTTGTTGTTGGGGAGGGCAAACATTGAAGACATCTTTTGCTGCCATGATCCTGATGCTGCTACCCCTTTAGAAAATGTTTTAGCACTTCTGTATTAAAGATAAAGGAGAAGATTTTAAGGAAAACAAGAATCTTAAATAATAACTAGATTTTTTTGTCAATTACGGTAGAATATAACCCTTCGTAGTTTTTCAGTGAAGGTTATCATGGAAAGAATGCTGACAGAGAACAGGACCTGGTAGTACCAGTATAGGATCTACCCCACCTAGCTGGTACAGTCAATATTTTGGTGCTCAGAGGAGATAAAATTAGTTAAGAAAGTCCCCTCCCAGAACAATATTTTAGCCAGGGTTATTTCTGTCTGGATGTGCTACATGAGACAATTAAACATATTAAGTGCTCACACAAGAGTAAACAGATAGAAAACTAAATAAAAAGCTTTAAAGAGCTTTAAAAGTCAACATGTGTTTATTTCGTGCTGTTTCCAAATATCTGTTGCCGGCTATCCAGTAAGACCACAAACTGGGGCTTGTTTAGAATGGAGATAGGAGAGGCAGGAAATGGGTAGAAAGTCTCTTTTCTGTAGTTCTCTCTGTCCCGACCCATCCCAACACTCACTAACTGCATTTCTGACACTATGTGAATTACAAAATTAGTGCTCAGAACTCAAACTGAGGTTCCAGGTGTGAAATGACATGTAGGTTACAGGCTTCTTACCCACTTTGCTTTTGTAACTTTTAGTATGGGACATACATTTGTGGGCCCACAGTTTTTGGCAGTGTAAGTTGGTGTTGACATATATTTGGCTTTGGTCAACTAAAATTCCTATATTTTTTAGTCTTGAACTGCTCTCCAGCCTGGCTTACCACCACACCACCATTTCCATTCTTCACTTAGGGGGTTTACTTCTTAAACATGAGGCTAAGGTTGTGTATCGGTCCCTATATTAAATTATATCTCATTGTTTTTGGCCCATTCCAGGCTGTCTTTGATTTTTTTTAATTCTAATTCAAATGTGTTAATTAATCCTCAAGGCTTTAGGTCATGGCAAATGTATTTGTTCAACAAGTATTAACAGAGTGCTTTCCATGTGCTAGTAACTATGCTAGGAATAGGGTTACAGAGATGAAAAAGACAAAATTGATTTTTATTTAATCACCATCACTGGCAAAAAAATTTTTACTCCTTTAAAATCAAGCACTATGATTTACTACCCCAGCCCACATAGCCTGTTGCTCTATCCATACTGAAATTTTCAGCATTCACTTTACTTGACAAGTACTTTCAAACTTGTATTTCTTAGTGCATGCTCTTCCTTCTACCTGTTATTCCCCCCACCCACTATGCTTCTTCTCTAAGCAAATTCTTAGTCATTTTGTCAAGACTCAGCTTAAAGGCCGACCTAGGCCCTTAGGCTGCTCAGAATTAGTTACTAATACTGATACTAGTTACCAGTATTGATACTCCCATCTCCAAAGCAAGGAAACCTAATGGCCAAGGTAAGCCAACATGCCTCACACAACCCTGTTATCTTTCCTGGGTCACCACCCAATGTTAAGTTTCTTCAGTCATTTTCTTTCTCTTAAATTATTACCACCATACTGTTCTGCAACTCCTCTCATCTGACCAAACATTTCAGTGTTCTCCTGCCTCTTTCAAAATTAAAACAAAAATGTATGCAAGATAAACTGACCTGCATTTGAAAATATTTACTCAGTATGTTCTTGCCTTAATTCAAACCTGGTTTTCTTGTATAAGACTCCCAAGTAAAATCTATTCATTGTTTCATATTATTTTTATGTTGGAGTCAAGGCAAGTAGTTATTATTGTCCTAAATCCTCGATGATGCTTTCACATCCTTATACCTATGGAATTCTGTGAGAACCTTTGATATTTAAAGGTTTGTGTAGCACTCTAGCTTTCTACCTCCATCTCTCACTATTATTATTTACCTACCCAACTGGGTTTTTTTTTCTTTTCAGAGAGAGGGAAAGGGATGGAGAAAGAGAGAAAAATATACATTGATGAGAGAGAGAGAAACATCAGTTGGTTGCTTCTCATATGCTCCCTGACTGGGGATGGAACCCATAACCCAGGCATGTGCACTAACCAGGGATCAAACTGGTAACCTTTCACTTTGCAAGACAATGCCCAGCCAAGTGAACCATGCTGGTCAGGGCATACCTGCCCATCTTTTAGTCTTTCCCCCACTGTCATTGAAATCTTTTTTAATTTCTCTCAGCATCATTTCTTGTACACAAAATGCTGATATCATTTTTGGGTGTCTGCAATATCCATAAGAACAATTTTAATTTCTCAGTTCCTCTGCTTCCACACCTTCAATAAACCTCATTTCTGTTCTTTTTTTTTTTTTTTTTTACCATCTAACTCTGATGCCCATGCCCTGGACCTTAAAAGTTCCTGGTACACTACTAAACTCAAACAATCACAGCTATCCATTATCCTCACCCTTTTTCCCCTTTGCAACAGGTCTTGGATCTCGGTAAGGCACCCAATTTCTAAATATTGCTACTTTCTTCCTACCAAATAGCCTGCTCACGCCTCACCATTATTTTCTCTCATATTCAGTTCCACAGTGTAAGTACATCAATCACTCTGACCATGTCTTCAACTCTCGGGACTGTCCCTATAACACACTCTTTACTGATTTAAACCTGCCGGCCTTGTATGCCTGGACAGCTGAACCTCGATAAAGAAACTAAGAAGCTCATGTCAAGGTCACTATGAGGTCTGTGGCCTCCACCCTCAACAGCTTACTCACTGCTGTCTAAGAGTATTTCTAGGTTTCAGTAGTGAATGCTGTCTTTCCATTCCCCATGTAGCCATTTTGCAGTTTCTCCACTCATCACAAAGCTCTGGATACAACCTCGTTCAATATAAAATAATTAACATTGTACAACAATTAATGTCAATAGAATTCCTTCAGTTTACTGCCATCCAATCTATAACCTTAGCCGCACCTACATGCATCTGTCTGCTGTCCTGCTACAGTGGAGAGGGGTCTGCCCACCCAGATGAGGGGTAGTCTCCTCCCGTGGTGTATGTAGCTCATGGCTCGGACCACTTCCGATGGAGTCAGCTCTGTGGCTTCCATTGTCTCGTTCAGGAGGCTTTTCGCCACCATTTCAACATAGGTCTTTCTGATATAAAACAACAAATCCTTGCTCAAATCATTTCCTTCCTAGTCCACAATCAACATTTTTTAAGCGCAGCTGCATATAGGCTTATATTTAGACCCCTCCTATTTCCTCCCCAACAAAATGTGAAACTAGACATTTCACTAAGAAAATCAGATCTCTCCAAAGTTACAAATAATTTCTTGTTATAAAAACCCATCTTTGTCTCAATCCAGCGATTCATTCAGTACATATTTACTGAGTCCTTGTTACACCAAGGCCATGAACTAGGTGCTGAAGACAGCTGTAAAAAATAAACACAGGTGCTGCCTTGCAAATATGAGTTCTAATTGGTTACTCTGGCAATATGCTAAATACATACTGAGAGGTGTACTTCCTGAAAGAGTTTCTTTACATAAACTTTCCAACTGACTTTTAAAACTTATAACCAGAGTACCTTATAAGCTTTAAGATGGTAACTATTTTCTCGAAGGTCGGTATGACCAAATTTCCTATTAGTCTCGAAATCATACTTGGCCCCCCATTCTAATGAATATATTTGTATCTTTATCTCCTTCCTTGTACCAGATCATGTAAATTATCCGTCACTCACACTTAATCATAAGCCCCTTCAGCACAGGTTTTATATTAAATTCTCCTTTTGTTCTCTGACTATATCCCAGAGCCTAACACATACAAGATTCCTAAAATATTGTTAAATAAACAGATAATCAGATAAATGGATATGTGTGTCAGCACAAGAATAATGATTTTGCATTAAGTTCACAATTACCTCTGCCCAGAAAGAAATGAATCCACAAGGCAAAAGAATCATTTGTATGATTTATGTGATCACAGTTTGTTCTATAACTATTGTGACATCAAACTTTTTTCCACTCTAATTAGAAAGTTAAGCAAAAGTAAATTTAAAGTTCTTTTGTCTTACTTGTTGGCACATAACACTAATCATGAGCTTTTTTCATCAAGAAAACAGTACAAAATATAAAATTTTTCAGATACTTAGGCAGACTATTCTAAATTTTGCTGAGTTTTTGCCGTTTTTTAAGAAAAAGATTGTGCCTATAGAGACAAAATGAAATTTGGACTATAACAATTATCTAGGAAATTAAGATCAATTAAGACAGACACCTCGGGTGATCACACTGGAGCTTTCTGCAACAATACAGTGTGAAGGATCCTTTATTTCAACAACCATCTCAGCTTTTATACTAATTCCATGTTTTACTCCTGGGGAAGAAAAGGGGCCACTTGCAAAACCTGACAAGCTCCAGGGAGGCCTGCGTGGCAGCCTTACAAACTCAGAGACCTGAAGTGACCACATGGGATGACGGTCTGCACTAAAAGCAGTTCATGGTGGGCAGTCACATCTAGGCTGGTATTTTTCCCCGAACAAAGGTAGTCTTTACCTTAACTGAGCATATCTGTTGTCTTTTTGCATCTGCAATCACATGCCTTTGGAATGTCAAATTTCCTTTTTCCAGACCCCTCAAAACTCAGGCACTGCACCAAGAGGAAAGCACAAATCCCCTCATTGTTATTGTTATTACATTGATTGTTGACTGTTAACCATCCTGTTCCCACTTGTGTAAAAGATGTATCTATCATTTTCCTTTTTGTTTGATCCTAGAGGTTTCCCTGGCTTTGCTTCCTCCCACCTCCCTAATCTATCACCAATGGATTTCACGTAACCCACTGACCCCTATTCTTTTGATTCTGATGTATATATATGTACAAAACTGTCATTCTCTGGAGCATTAGCTCAACTCATTGAGGTTTTGCTTCTGGCAATTGTCATCAGTTTGGCTCAAACAAATTCACAAAAATTCTCTACAGGTTTCAATGTTTCTTACATTGACAATAGCCTCTATGTAAAAATATATTTCTAGTGTTTGCATCACTGAAAAATCTTGTTTAGTGGGAAAGCACGTGGTGGGGACTTTTGCAATGATTGATGTCTGCTTTAAAAAGAATTTCTTTGGGTATTAAAGTTAAAAGAAACGATTCTAAAGAAAGAAATTTAGATCATTTTTCTTGCTATGTAAAATGAGATATTAAAATTACTGCTTGCAGTTTTTGATATTGGAGTGTTACATTAAATAAGTTTGTTTTGCAGGTCTTGTCCTATTAGAACAGACATAGTCTGGGGTGGGGGAAGTGATTCATTAATATTTTGTGCCCTTTGTATTATGAAAACAATCCTCATCAAATTAAATTTAGAAGTTAGACAAATTAGTCTTCAACAGTAACAATGTGAGATGTTAAATTACTAATTTTCTTTTACTTAGTCCAGAAATTTCAATATGTAGCTGTTGGACTTTAAGGTGGCTATTCTTTAAATCTCCATTAGATGGTTTTTCCAAAGGACATGAAATGATACTCTTTTTTTAACAAATAAAATCTATTCAAAGAGGTAGGTGAAACCCAGAGACAGAAGTAGAAAGGTAGAGAAAGAATCACCAGATAAACAAAGATGTGCTTAGAATGACAAGAAGCTTTCAGGCTAGGGCTTTGATGTACTTCAATTGCAGCATCAAGGGACTAGTGGGCTTTAAGCAATCATTTTAATTTGTAGTGGCTTCCCCGTCACCTTGTGGTAATTCACCTGAATTATTTTTATGCAAATAAATCTCTTCTTATTGACTCGAAGAATTTAAGACTTAAAATCCTGATGTACTTTATTGTTAGCCTTCTCTTTTCCCATCATGCTATTATGGACACTTAGAGTTTATTGTAATTATTGGCTACCTCTTAGTTAAATTATCAAATTGGCTTAAGTGTTATTGAATTCCTGGGAGATTCATAACATGATCAAAGACCAAAGCCCATCCCTTAAGAGGCAGTTGTCAAACTTTGGTTTCAAATTATGTCTGAGAAGTTCATGGCCTTCTGGGGTCCCAGGCTCTCCTTCTCCATAATCTGGTGTATTGGGCCTGAAATCACAATTATATCTCTGACCCTGAGAGGAATTTGCAGCATAACATAGAAAATATATTTTAAGGGGTCCACAATGATTGATAGGCTTTCAACAATAATTCTATAGTAGAAGTTCATTCTTAACACCATTCATAATGACAAATTCAATTACTTCATGATACTCTCCCTCCATATTGTCTCTTTTCCTCCTTTACAGTTAACATATATGAGTTAAAGTTTCTCAGTTAATATCTTACACTGTCAATTTACTTAATTGTCCTTCAATGTATATGTGTATTGTGTTTAACTTAACAAATGTACGTAGTAATGATCGGATACTCCGCAAGTAGGAATGTTATTATTTCATGGTAGCTCAGATGATTTGAAAAAATACTGTTAACTTAAAATAAATTAATAATTTTTTAAAGTTAAAAAAAAACTATCATTGCTACCCGTGCACTCATTTACTGCATATCTTTTAGGTAGTGACTAGTGCATAGCAGACATCATGCTATACCCTAGGGGCTTTTCCAGAAGCCAAGAGTTTACTTGGGGATGAAATTATCTAACAAAAGTTTAGCTTTCCAAAATATATTTTCTTTACTGAATAATAACACAAAGTCTTGAGTACTGCACAAATTAAAATCAATATAAATGAAATATGTAGAAAAAAATTAATTTGGATTTTAGAGTATCATTTGAATAAAATGTGCTACAAAGTAGTAATATGTATTTTATTTTAAAGAAGATGTACTGAAAAATACATCAAGAATGAGCAGCAAGAATGAGCAAGCAGGAATGACCTTTGCTCTGACTAGCTATAATTTTTACCACTAGCTGTGGCTCACAGCTATTGCCTGAAGGTTCAGAAGTTTAAAAAACATTATTATAGTTAGCATACAATAATATTATTAGACTTAGGTGGACAACATAGTGATTCGATTTTTATATGAATCACCACAATCCGTCTAATAACAATCTGTCACCAGACAAAGTTATTATGATCTTACTGTCTGCAGTTCCAGAATTTTTTAGGTTTTAACAGCACTTGACAAGCAAATTCATTGCACTAGGTAGGATGTGTATGTGCTTTATTATCTAAAATGCAGTATTTTCAGAGTCATAGACGGGGATACAAATTATCTTGCTGGGACAACTGACACAACCTGAGACCACCGGAAGTCACGTGGACGTGGCCTCCAGAGCACAAGGGGAGGAAAGGGTGTGTGCTCCTCCCATACATTTTTATTTAAATGAAAGTTCAACTGAGTTTTAAAATTCGAACTCAGCTTAGGTTATAATCAGAAATATTCTTAAGCTACTATAGTTATTTCATGCCCTCAACTAAATTATTTTAAAACTATATTACATTTAACTTATTTTAATCACTACTAATAATAATTTATGTGGAGAAAGTGAAAAAAGATGAGGAAAAAAATTCTAAAAATGGCAGATATTGGACAATATGTAATTGGAGTTAACCTTGTACAGGCAAGTGCAATGCATTATTTTCCTCAACTTTATTATTACTTAATCATCAAATACATTTTACTAAACTTTCTTGGTCTCGTTTATATATATATATATATATATATATATATATATATATATAAATTGCATTAGAGACTTTATATATATAAATATATATATAAATATATATAAATATATATATTTATATATATATATAAAGTCTCTAATGCAATTTCTTTGCAACTGGATAATGAGGAGTTAGATAACATTTTCCATTGAGAATTGACTAAATACACTTATTAGAAGGTTACCTTTCAACACCTGCTTGAAATTGTTTATTTATTGTAATATTATAGCCTAACTACCTCCTCCCAAAAGAGTGCTTGTTGTGAGGTTATATTCTGGGGACTCTTCAAAGGAGCTATATTTCCCAGACCCATCCATCTATCCCAAAGACGGTCAGTGAAACACCTCTGGGAGAGGAAAACTGGTTAAAAGGCATTCAGATTGTTCTGGCTTTGCTATCAGACGGAGCTGTGTTTGCATCATCTGTGCATTCTCTTCAGGCTCTCTTGGCCTCGGGAATAATGTAGCTACAATTGCTCACATATGTATTTTAGTACTGTTGAAACTACAGAAAGTTCTGTTGCACCATGTTTTGAAAAACCTGTCTATTTGTTACCAATTGCCATTTACAAATCACCAAAAAAAATCGAATACCTTCCATGGAAGCAAGTAAGGCCCTCGCCTCTAAAAGAGCCAAAATTAAGTAGGTCTGTTTTTATTTCTTGTATTCACCATGCATTTATTTAGCACCTGCCATGGGAGACACAGTCAGTAAACAAAACCCACAAGGTCTATTTCTGTATCTCCCCCACCCTCAAAAAAGTATTCAAACACTCGAGATAACTTTTAGATAGTGGCTTAAGAAATAAACAGTACCTCTTAGTGAGAGATAGTGACTCTAAATAAAAACCAGTAATGTTTCCCTTTGTTTCTAGAGTCTTTTCTTTTCCTTTTAATGACAGCCATTTTACTAAATATTAGTGCCAAGGCCATCACCTTCTCTTTACAGTCAGCTTCTCCCCAAGCAGGCATCAGGTCACGTCTTCCATCGTTCACACCCACTAATACAAATCAAAATGCACAATTCCATTTCACTACTCCATTGAAAAGGCACAATTTTTCTTCTTTTTTTTTTCATCAAAGGAAGGGAGGCCCAGGTAAGGCTTCTAATCAGTCATACATTGGTGTGTATTTGTTTATGGGATATGGTCCCAAGTGCTGATCACATAAGAAATCAGTTTCTTTTTTCTTGGTGGAATTGATGGAACAGGGGGCAAGTAGCTAAGAAATTCTTATTTTAACACTTTGTGATTGGGAAGACACAAGGAAAGTACTAGAGAAAGGGGCTTCAGATAACAAGCATAGGCAGCTGAAACACATTAATTTATGAGTGGCTGAAAGAAAAGTATACAGTGCTGGAAAAGCAGTAAGAGCACAGAAAGAGAGAAGGGATGGTATAAAATTAAGTTTTAACAACTTCAGTATTTTTCCCAGGCCGTGCTAGCAAAAGTCTTATTGAATGATCTAGCTTCTCTCCCTCTACACATAGAGAAAGGCTCAAGAGTGATAATGGTTCAAGAAGAAACCTGATATAGGGAAATGAAGATTTTTCCAGTATACATTTGGTGTGTGGATATATGTGTACACATATATACACATATATTGACAAACGCATATATACCTGTGCATTTATTATATATGCATGTATATCTAAATACACACATATCTGTATGTGTATGCATGTACCTGTGTATGTGTATCTATAGCTACATATCAATATATAAGGGGGGACACAAAAAACCCTGGAATTTATTTATAAAAATAATGTGCTTATTCTTACATGTTTAAACTTCAGTCACCTTCTAAGTACTGTCTATTTGATGCAATACATCTATGAGATGCTTTTTCCACTGCTCAGAACAGTTTTTGAACTCATCAACTTTGATGACGTTTAGTGTTTCTGCCATTTTTTGTTTCACTTTTTCTACATTGGCAAAACCTTTCCTTTTAAGGACGTTTTCATCGAGGGAAACAGAAAAAAGTCACTTGGGGAAAGATCAGATGAATACAGAGGGCGAGGCCTAGGGGTCATGCTGTTTTTGGTCAAAAACTGCTGAACACTCAGTGTGGTGTGGGAAGGTGCACTCATAAATCATAAAATGGGTGAAGGCATTGAAAGAGTCTTCAAAACAAATTCACTGAAGCCGAATGTAGGTTCTCACAACAATGCCAGGTGGTGCACTGATACAGATGGGTCCCTAGAACACTCACCTGGCTGGGCAGCCTGTACTATAAGGGCCCACCCTCCAGAAGATAATTTCAGTTTTTTAGGTTCCTCTTGTATTTTTAATACTCACATAAACCCGGTGCAGTTGGTACTGAAATAGAACCACTGGGTTCTATTGCCCACAACTGAGGAAAAAAATGTGACTCCCAATGCAAGATTCTTGTGAAAAGGAAAAGACTTATTTATTCAAAAGTTACACAAGATTAAAATAATAGTAGAATTTTCCCGTTAACTCCCACTTTCTTAAAAACAAAAGGAACACCCACAAACACACAGAGTCCTGATTCCCATTGCCAAACCAGGCCCATCAGAGGTATCATCTCTCAGAAAAAGAAATAGAAGTCTGTGACTTGGCTAGGCAGATTCCCATGTTAACATTCCAGGTTCTCCCAGTTGCCTGTGCTTGGCTAGGCTCTTGCTCTTAACCAAAACTGCATGGCTCCTCCTCATGGTGGGCTGGTGGGGGTCCTTCTGCCTCCTTTCAAACCACACTGGGTCACAATGTCCAGAGCTTCTTCTTCCCAAGCCACATGGTTAGGAGTGCGTGGCTGACCCACACTTGGGTTTAAATCCTGGTGGATCTTCCTCCACAACCTCATTTCTGACTCCTCCCACAAAGGGTTACCCCTGCCAGTGCTCTGATTTCTTCTGCTCTTGTTGGCTGCCATTGTTAGTCCAAGCAAGCTTGGCCCTGTGATGTAGGGGAACTGCCTCCAAGCTGCTTGCACAGGCCCAGTAACCAGGGAGCACCTCCCAGCTACAACACAGGTTACAGTCATGCCCATCTCCCAGCTCCCAGTACAGCAGGCACAGCATCACTAAAACACTGGCCAAGTTCTTCAGATATGCAAAGTATCTCTCAATGCCCTGCTCCCCTCCCTCCTTCCCCCTTCCCCAGCTATGTGAGTGGGAGCTTTAGGGACCTCTAGCTCAGCACCGTGTTACAGTACTAGCATAATTTGTTTCACAGATGAGGAAACTGAAAAAAAGAGAGGATAAATAGAGGACTTTGACTTTCCAAAGTCAAAGTCACACAGCCAGCAAATGGATGACCTAAGATTCAAATGTTTAGATTTTGGTCTTGGTGTCTGAGCTCCTGCTCACTATGATATTCTATAGGTGTGAGTATTGGGGTGCTAGTAGGGGTGGTGGGAAAGGTACAGATATATACAACCTATTAGCATTTAAGTCTAAAACTTAATTTCCAGTTTTATACTTTATAAACTATACTTTCAAATGCCCCCCGATTGAATTTAGTAAAACTTGTAATTACTTTGAGTGTTTTACTTTATTTAAACATGCAACTTATTAAATAAAGCATGCAGTACAAACAATCGATTTTGTACTTTATTTTCACTAGCTAGCTTTTGGAATAGATTTAAATACTAGAATTGTGTTAGAAGGTGAATTTGACTTTACTCCTATGCTTTCTACATTATGTATCTTCCATTGCAGTAGTTCTGGAGAATTAAGTATTTGTGATTGCATTTAAGTTAGAAAATCTGTGTTTGTGCAATGATTTTGAATCTATATGTTAAAAATTCATGGAATCTGAATCCTGTTTATAATTTCTCAGTATTCCAAGAGGTAAGTTAGATTTTTACAATTATTTTTATTAATATACTTTCTACCTGATATAGGTAGACAGACATAATTATATCTAAAAATAAGATTATAAAGCATTTTAAATAATGCATTTAAAAATACTGCAATAATAAATGAAGAAAATGGGTATAAAAAGGCAAGGAATCCTTAAACGTTTTAAGACTACTGATCATTCCAAAGTAGAAATCAAAATAGAGAAATTATTTTTTCTTGAATCCTGTACAGTTTATTACTAGGTTACCCAATTTAAAAATAGCATTTACTGTCAGAAGCCAACCCATCCCTGCTGTATGACACAGTCGCAGAGGGAGCCGCACGTCCGCACAGCAGACTCGGCAGGGAAAAGCACCCGAATCTCCTTGTGTTGTTTCTCTTTTGCTTGCCTGTGCTTGGGGTCATTTTTATTGCTATACACACTGGAACAGATGGTGAGAGTGAGAATTTCTTGAGAGGTATAAGGGACAACGTAAGTGATGACT
>PVKM010013455.1:0-30259 GCA_004027735.1 Carollia perspicillata
CTTCTTCTCACCCTGCAAAGATGGCACCTTTACATATCATAAATCTCCCTGTAGCAGCAGCAGAAGCAGAGCGACTGTGTTCTGACGGGACCTGTGCATGCACCACCAGTGTGGCAGGAGCCCTGCCGAGGTCTTCTGGGGCACGCTGTGCTCTCTGGCCAGCATTCAGGGCCACCAAACCATTATTTCCACAATACATCAGAATATTTTCAATTTAACAAGCTCAGTTCACGTATGAGAATCAAGTGAGATTAACTGGAAATTAAATGCCTCCCCACACATCTACCCTGATTGGGAAAGCTGGTCACCAGAAAAAGGGTTCTAGAAAGACAATTTATACAGAAACCCCAAGGCCCACGCCCCTGAAAAGAGCATACAGACTCTGGAGTGCTGTCCTGCCTGCATTGTCTCTCCGGCCTTCCCTGTGTGTGGAAAGCTGTGAGACAGTGATTATGAACACTACCTGGGCTCAAACCCTGGCTCCACCTCTTATTTGCTGCGTGACCTTGGGCCACTAGCTAGTTTCTCTGACTGGGTTTAAGATTAAATGACATAACATAGCTGAAGCTTTTTTTTTTTTTACAATTTCTGACACCTAACATAACCTGTTCCATCTGCTCCCCTCTTTGTTCCTTGTCTGACCATGACTAGAGAAAGCATGAATAGATCTTTCTAAATGTAAAGTAAAATCAAGTCTAGAACTGAATTCCAGTAACTGCTGGTGGGACTTAGGGCAGATTTGGAGCAGTATTACTAAAAAGTGGTTTACGTGTAAATCGCTCCATGTAATCCACAAGACACTTATAAGAGATATCGTGATAGATTTATACTAGTTATGCTTCAACCAATTATACCTCCTAGGGCCCATCCCTTTGTATGGTTTCCTCCCAACATGACTCTAGACTTGGCTGTGTTTCTCACTTTGACAATGGGATCAGCAATTGTGAGATTAGTAGAGGCTTCACAAGTGCTTGCACGACAAAGCTTGTGCCCTTAGATTGCTACCACCACTGTGCAAGGAAGCCCAGGCCCCTTAAAGACGAAAGAGTGCATGGAGAGAGGAAGCAGCACGAATGAGCCCAGGCAATACCAGCCATATACCAGCAATTAGTCCATCAACTCACAGAATCCTGAGAAATAATAAATTGTTTTATGCCATGAAGTAGGAGGGTACTTGTTAGTCTACAATGAGTAACTAAAAGAAACTGGTGAGAGGATGCTGCCATAACACAAACTTAACGCACGCGGCATTGCCTTTGGGCCCAGAGGGTGGGCAGAGGCTGGAAGGCCAGTAAGGACATTGTTCTTGGAGGCTAGAAAAAGGGCAGTGTATTGCCGAAACAATGAGCAAAACTGTCATCTGTAGTAACTTGTCAGGTAAAAAATATGTCTAATCAATTTGTGGGTCTGGCTAAAGATGATTTCTGGGCAGAATGCTAAAAGCTCCAATGGATTTTTAATTTTTTTTTGCTTTGTATAATAAAGTACAAGAAGATGAGTTAAAGCAGGAACCATTGACTTTGCAAGTAGAACTCAGAGGAAATAAGGAGGGCTCAGGATTTGCTGGGTGGCAAAGTAAAACTGTTTCTCATATCCATTCTCTCCAACTGGCAAAGGACTCTTAAGGTAAAAAATGGTTTCAGGGTGCAGATTAATCAAGGATGTGGGTGTAAGGTGCTGTATCAAGACTAAAAGACTTTAGGAAGTGCTGAGTAGACCCTTACAACTGGACAAAAGGGCTTCTAAGATTCACAGAAGCCTAATCAAAATAGTTCTCAGTAATGAGCTGGGCTGCTTAATGTGGTAGTCACTAGACACGCGTAGCTCTTGGGGACTTGCAAAGTGACTAGTCTGAATGGAGATATACACTAGGTTTTAAACACCTAGTATGAAAAAAATTAAAATACCTTATTAATAATTGTATATTATTACATGTTGAAATGATAAAATTTTGGATATATTGAGTTAAACAAAATGTATTATTGAAATTACTTTCACCTGTTTCTTTTTATTATTGTTTAAATTGTGGCTCTTAGAATTTAAGAAAAATACATATGTCATTCACATTGTATCTTGTTTTGTATTTCTATTAGAAGGCAGTAGTGTAGAGAGAGGCCAGTCCAGAAAAAGAATTGTGGGTGTAGATTTTGTCTAATGAAGTGAATAATGAGATAGACAGAAACCTCACATAGTTTTTAAAGGAGTTTTAACAGATTGAAGTAACAGTTCAAAATGATAGAAGACCTTCAGGCCCCCAATTTTCTGATAAAGCTACTTAGCTGCACACATAGGCCATTTATTTTCAAAAAGAAAAGACATCTCAGAAGATGGACCAACAACCAAGAGGGCTGAATCAAGAGCAGAACAAGACCCTGATAAAGGAACCTTGTTTGCGTGAGTAGAAGAACCAGAGAGTATGTGCCCAGACAGATTTCAGAAGTACTGCTATTACCTCTTATTTCTCTATTTTTGACTGGAGATATCTATTGGGGTTACAATGTTGCTATTTCAACATTGTATATTGGGTTTTAGTTTATAAGCAGAAATTGAGGGAAATAAATAGAACCCAGGACTTTCCAGGTGGAAAGAGGTGTTGTACATATGAAAGAAGTTTAAATAGTTATGGCCAGAAGGTAGACTTGATAGATTAAAGATGATCACACACTATTTAAAAATCCTCTCTTTAAAAGGTAGAGCTTGTTTCTCTCACCCTTTGAATCTGGGCTAGCCTTTTTACTTGCTTTGTTCAATAGAACGGCAGAAGTAGTATTTTGCAACTTCCAAGGCCAGACCTCGAGAAGGCCTTAGAGCTTCTATTCTTGTTCTCCTGGTACACTGAGAACACCATGCTGTGATAAAGCCCATATGGCAAGTCCCAGCCGTCCCAGCTGTCCCATCCATTCCTACTGAGGTCCCAGACTGATAGTGTCACCCTCTTAAATCTGCAGCTGACTGCAGTCACACGAGTTGGCTCAGGAAAAACCAGTGTTAAGATCTACTCAGCCCAAATAACTGTGATAAATAATAAGTCATTGTCATTTTCAGCCACTAGTTTTGGAGTGGTTTGTTCTGCAGTGATAGATAGCTGATATCTATCCATGATCTAATAGGGAACAAGACTTGAGAAGGTGGGACAGAGGTGTGACTTGAGATTCTACTGCAGTCGGAACACTGTCACCACCATGTTCTTCACTGTGGGTCTCTCAGGTGCCACAGTGTGGCAGCAGGTTTTGCCCAGAGCAAGGGATCCAAGAGGGGAAGAAAGTGAACAAAATGGAAGCCCGCACATCTTTTATAAGCTAATTATCAGAAGCAACATATGAGAACCATTACTTTCCTTGTACTCTACTGGACACGCAGAGCAACACTGGTAAAATACGGGAGGGGGCACACGAAGATGTGTAACCGCACAAGTTTGGAGAGGGGAATTCTAAATGAATTCAGCTCAATAACGAGCAGGCCTTCCTGAATCATAGGAGACAAGTCCTTGCATTTGTTGCTGGTGAGAATGTGAGGTTTCTGAGGAAAGCAGTCTGACAATTTGTTATAAGAGCTCTAAAATGTGTCATGCTATTTGACTCAGGGATTTCCTCTTCGAAGACTATTCCCTCCAAAATAAAAACCAAAAAGAAAAATGAAGCTGTATTCTTTGAACTATTTCAAATTCTCAATACTGAGGAATTGGCCTGAGTAACAGGACCGAAAACTGTATCGGCATAATTGGTAAGTATATATCATTTTATTGACACAGACCTGTGTCTATAAAACAAAATTACATTGCACATATATATACTTTTTCTTATGCATGCTTAATGCATTTTCATCTTGAGAAAAGTGTTTTGTACAGAAACTGCCCATGTGTAACAGGAAGATTGGCTTCAGATGGCTACTGTGATGGGAAGAGAGCCTCGGGGAGATGCAGCTCGGAGTGAGGGGAACCGAACACTTGACCAGCTGCGGCTTAGGGTTTGCCTTACTGACATTGTGGATAAAAGGACACTTGATTGCTGTGATTCGGTATTATGGTTTACTCAATAAAAAAATAAATGCACACTGAATAATATTCAAAAAGTAAAATAAAACAAAATAACTTGGGAAACACTAGGTAGGGCATATGTAAATAAACACGTATTGTAAGATCGGGGCTTGAAAAATCACAAGTGATACAAATGGATGACTCTTGATTCGGAATTAGGATTTGGGGGGTTAAATTTTTTCATCACTTCTCCAGGAAGTCAGCTGTCCTTGAGATGAGTAGGAAACTATCAAGATTTCATAAGAGCTGATTTTATTAATCCAAGCAACACCCCATGAGTCTTGGTTTCCTCATCTATCAAATAGGTGTCATGTAGCCAAATCCCAGGATTGTGAAGATTAAATGAAAGGAACCATCGAAGACCCTCTGTCCACCGGGAAGAGATTTATAACCAAGGTGACATAGTGAGGACAGCGTGGAGTAAGGGAAGCAACCTATGCTGTGAATTCCGTCCCGTGTTTGTCCTCCGCCTTCACCACACTTCGTACTTGAACTTTTCCTGACCCTCAGCTTCTTCAGCTGCACGTAGGCCCTTCCACCTTGCCAGGTTCTGCCGGGATTAGATGGGGCTTCTATGAAAAGAGGCTAGCAGAATACCCGGCACACAGCAGCTGCTCAACCAATATTCGTCCCTTTCCGTTTAGTTGCCTCAAACCTCCCACTCTTTTATTCTCTCTAAATAAAATGCAAAACAAGAGAAAGCTTTTAAAACTGGAAATAAGTAAGTTAAGGCCAAATTTCAAAGAAGGTGATACTTCGCTAAGTTGTTGCCAAGTCACACAATAAAAATGTATTCTAAGCCTATAAATCTCAGCGGATAGGCTTTAATGCATTGCTCGAGTTAACCAAAAGACCATCCAATGGCCTTGATATGGGGGCTGATCTGAGTCCTTCCTTAGTCTTGTGAGACAAGATCCACATTACAGAAGAGTTTGCCTATAGGTTGAAAACAGGAAGGAGTTCGAGATGTGAGCGTGCCCCTCAGAAATGAGCCTGTAACATGAATTATGAATTGTGGAGCCCAAGGGTAAACAGCCTGGAGACTTTCTAAACTCTTCCTCAAAGTAGTTTCAAACAGGTACTAGGAGTGGTGATTGATGAAGTAGAGACCTTCTCTAAAGGGGAACTCCTCTGTGTCTCCAGGTCAGCTCTGAGATTAGCTGAAAGTCACAGAAAAGCAAAGAACAGGTTATGGATGCTCCCCGACCCCTCTGCAGGCTAGAGTCTGTCTCCAAAACACCAGCACAGTGGAAGTAGAACATAAGCTTCTTTCGCGTTAAAGCCAGCCTCAAACAGCAAGGAAAGAACAGGATGCACGACGCTTGTTTGTAAACAAAGACCAATATAAACTTCGGCTGCCAGACCTCAAAGGGAGGTATGACAGGCCACTTACAGAGAGAATCCACAGGCAGCAGGGCCAGCCCTTTGGTCTCCCTGGTGGTCTCTGGCAGACATTTCCAGAAGCAGCACAGAAAGCTAGGAAGGCCAGAAGGGCATCCCTCTGACCACCCACTCACAGGTCCATACTGTCTGTTCGAGCTAAACTTGATTGACACTCTCATCACAGGCTGTGGTTGAATGCTCTATAGTCAGGCACTTCGATATGAATCCCCAACAACAGGTAAATGGCTAAGGCTCAGTTTCTCTGTCTGTATGATGAGAGTACTAGTAGTCCCTACCTCATAGGTATCTTTAAACAGTAAACAAGATCATGTATGTAAAGCCTTTAGCACAGAGCCTGGCACATAGCCAGTTGTCACAAATGCTAGGGGTTATTATAGTATCTGTAAGAGTGTTGTATATTCCATCTTCCACTTTGTTGTTTTACCCATTTGGGAGACATGCAGAACTAGGGGACCATTGTGACAAACTCAGACATTTTTGCAGAGTGGAGAATGGTGTTATTTATAGAAACCAGAAGAAGCAGCAGTTGTAGGGGGAAAATGAAAAGGAAGAGTGTGTACTGGTAATGAGGTGACGTTTCTATTAACCTTGCATCTGGTCTGCCTCTAATCAGCTGAAGAGCCAGTCTCTAAAGGCAGGAGAGGGCCCAGGGCAAGCCTGCAAGGAGATTTGATCATGTTTGATGACAGCCCATTCACACCTGATACAAAATGAAGAAGCAGCCCTGGCTAGTGTGTCTCAGTGGATTGAGCGCCAGCCTAAAAACCAAAAGGTCACTGGTTTGATTCCCAGTCAGGGCACGTGCCTGGGTTGTGGGCCAGGTCCCCGGTTGGGGGCACACAAGAAGTAACTGATCATTTTGTTTCATCGTGTTTCTCCCTCTTTCTCCTTCTCTTTGCCTCTCCAAAAATTAATAAATGCAATATTAAAAACAACAACAAAATGCAGAAGTTCCCTGGAAGACACCTAGAGAGGAGTCTTCCAAAGAGGAGAGGCTCCCACCGCCCCCACCCCAACCTTCACTCCCACAGGGTTTCAGGGAGACAACCAGCAGAGAAGGCATTGTGCCTGCCTGAGAGCCCAGGTGACTCCCAGCCAAGCTTCCAGTCCATGACCAGGGCCTCACTGCCCAGGGAACTCAGGACCCACAAACAGGACCCAAACTGATCAGACTATTCTTTGGCCTCAGAGAACTGGATCTTAAGGAAGCTTGGGAGGTACTATTTATTTTCAACAGAGTAACACTAATAAGAGGTAGGCAAATGTTACTGAAGAGGAAATTCAGCGTGGAAACAGTCCAGGGCCTAGCACAGTGCCTGGAACACAGAAGAGACCTCTCTGTCTGTCTGTCTGTCTGTCTTTCCCTCTCATACACACATATACGCAATACACAAAGATACACAATGGCAAACAATAGATAACCTCACTATATAGTCATTTAAAAAAAGTAATATAGTGACACAATTCACAAATATTTTCCCTGAGAATTGATTCCCTGGTTTACAAACTTAGTTTGCCTTAAAAAGTAGATCTAACATTTTTTATAAAACTTCATTTTGTTCTTTTCCATATTTCCTTTATTACTTTCTTCTATCATGTATGCATCATATTTTACTTTTATAACACTTGGGGTCTGGTTATAACAAATTCCCACAGCTCATCCTATTCATTTTATGATTTCTTGTGTCTTACAAAGAAGCACATTGACCCCCAAATACATAAAAGTGCCCTTCACAACCCAGACACTGCACATGTAACTGATGCTAATTCGACAGACATCTACTCAATATTTGTCAGACTCGTAGTAACTTACCTTTAGAAAGCTTTATGGTGAATTTATTGGAATGACATTGGGTAATAAAATTGTATAGGTTTCAGGCATACAATTCTATAATACATCATCTGGATATTGTATTGTGTGTTCACCACCCAAAGTCACATCTCCTGTGGTATAAGAAGTCAATTGATGGTCTCTTGAAATATAAAAAACAATGCCTCAAAGGGGGCCTGTCTTCTGGTCAGATCATCATCTGTGTTTCTGTGTTCTTAACAAAAGTGATTGCGAGTCTGGAGTATGAGGCATATACATGTGTAAACATACACACTACAAGTGAAAATCCAGAGAGCACAGACGCTGTCTAATTCATCAAGACATGCACTTCTTCCTGGCTCTGGAAGCAATGGCTGCTATACAGGACAACACAAGGCACACCCCTCCCCCCGAAAGAAATCATGGGACAGGTTCTGCAACATAGAACCAATTCTCTCATTTGTCTGGGTGGTTTACAGACAGAAATCAGACTATTTAAATCATTTGGTGATTCTACTGTGTCCAATATACTTACATTCACGTGAAACTTGCCTTCAAATTATATCTTATGAAAAACAAAAGGCAGAACAATCATGCTTTTCCTACCTGCTGCTACAGCCACCAGAAGCCAGGCTGCTGCTCTCCAAATGGGGTAGACTCCAGCATTTAATCTTCAGCTCCCTCCCCTGGAACCAGAACACCAAAAGACAGCTTTCAATTGCTACAAGCAAGCAGACTGTTTATTCCCAGCCAACGCTTTCTCATTCCCATGGCTTGCTGGGTGCCAGAGTTGGGTGCTTACAAAAGGGGGCCTGGGGAGAAAGGGATTGAGTTTGGAGGGAAAGAAAAGAAAGAGTTCCCAAGGCAAGAGTTAGTTCATCCAATACCCTGCCTTCAAGGAGAGGAAAGCCCTCTTCCAGCTTTAATTTCCCATAGAAGGTTTGCCACTGCATTACTCACAAGTAATTACTACATTGCCCCTTTGAAAACAGCAAACATAATTTTTGGGCGAGCCTCCAGATTTCTGATGCATGCCTCTACCTGTCCACAGAGATATTGCTGAGCCTGGGAAAATTGGGAGGGCAACCAGCCCGCCCAAAGGGAGGACCTAGTCTAGGCTTTTAATCAAGGTCTTGGGATAAAATACGCCACAAAAGAAGATCAGAGGCTTCTGTGAGCCACTCTGTTCATCAGGCATCCACCTCACTACTGGGATCACCTGGCTAGGGCTTGAACTTCTTCCAAGTAGATCAGCAGCTACACTTAGTTAAGCTTCAACTTGTCTCCCCCCAAAAGGAAAGGAGTAGCAAGGATTACTATCGCAGAAGGAATGCGGTTTTCTTACTCTGGGCAGTCAAGGTAGGAGTGTCAAAGATGATAAACGCGTGATTTTAATTCCTGTAAGTTTAATATCATGAAATAAAGTGTTTAAGGAGACATTCCATGATAAGTATGTTATAGAGGCTTCATGTTTGGCTCATTGCTGGTTTCCAAGAAGGTAGAGATAACACAGTAGAGAGAATAAAGAAATAGGGCAGAAATTGGGAAACCCTGGCTCTGCTGTTTATTATTGCGACCTCGGATAAATGATTTAACCTGTTGCCAAATAAGTAAAATAAGGAGATTAAGTTGGAACATCTGTACACTGTTTCTCACTTCTATGAGGTCTGTCCGGAAAAAGTCCAGCCATCGTTAATATAACACCAATGGCTTGTGCCACATCGATGTAACCTGGCAGCCAAGGAGAGTGGACTGGAATGCTCATGTGTGAGTGATGATGACTTCCCTGCACTAGTCAATGGGAGCAGTAAATGCCATTGAGTGAGCATGTGTACTGTGTGGCCATTGCATTCAAAATGACTGAGCAAGTAGAGCAACAAATCTGCATCGAATTTTGCATTAAGATTGAACATTCCTCCTTGGAAACTATTCGGATGATTCAGAAGGCCACAGCTATGGGCAACTGGTGACTGGCAGCTTCATCACAACAATGCCCCTGCTCACACATCAGGTGTAGTGTGGAGTTTTTTTGCAAAACATCAAATCACCCAGATGACTGACAGACCATCAGGAAGAGATTACAGAGCATCGATGAGATTCAGGAAAATATGATGGGGCAGCTGACGGCAATTGGGAGAACTGTGTGAGGTCCCAAGGTGCCTATTTTGAAAGGGACTGAGGCATCATTGTCCTATATACAATGTTTCTTGTATCTTGTATCTTCTTCAATAAATGTCTCTATCTTTCATAGCACATGGCTTGATACCTTCTGGAGAGACCTTGTGCATCTATCTAGTCTACCTTGTTCTTCTATCAACAATTTGGTTTCTTTGTGAGGAGTCAACCCTTGCTCTCAGCTCATTTTATTGGGATCGATACCACCCCCAGCCTTCTTCAGAAGTGCGTATGTGGCCAAGTCCAGGCAATGGAAGTGACTAATAGACTCAGAGATGGGTTCATGCCAACAGGAGTCATTCCCAGGACTTTTGCTATGGCAAGGCAATCTCATCTTGCTGTGGTGGCTAATCTGATGGAAGAGAGCCTAGTGCTTCTGTAGAATAGCTGGTGGCTATTCTAGGGGAAGAGGACTGCCTGACAATAAAGCCATTGCAGAGAAAAGCAAAGCTTAGAAACCAATTCCTAAGAATGTCATCAGAAGACTTAGATTCACCTATGGTTGAAATAGCATTTTCCTTAGATTTTTAAACATTTCCTTTAGCCCCTTAAGCCTGTTTCATTTAGCTTTCTGATGCTTGCTACTGAAAAAGTTCTAGCTCATATGCATCCCTTCCAACTGTCCTCTACATCAAACACTACTGCTGCTTTTTAACATTCATATCTACAATAATATGGATGACATGGGAATGCATAAGGCCAAAAAATCAGTTTCTTTTTGATACACTCTTAGAAAAAAAATTAAAGGCTAAGCCTACATTGCAGAGAGATATGAAAGTCAGTCAAATTCTGCTGAAAGATTTTAAAATTCTTTACTCTTCACTGTGACTACACCTTTCATTAAAAAAATCAAATAATGCATAAAGGTGAAATGCACAAAGTGAAAATTCCCCATCATTTTGCCTTCCAGAAATAGCCATGCATAACACTGCAGTGGCTCGCTATTCACGGCCCAGCAGCCTTGGCCTGGAGCTGATTAGAAATGCAGAACCTCAGGCCTCAACCTAGTCTTGCATTTTAACAAAGGACCCCAAGTAATCTGTGTTCAAGTCTGGATCTAAGTCTGAAAAGAGCTAACTACAATTATAGTCCTCCAGAGATTATTTTTTTAGACAGTCACCAGAATTATTTTTGTACATGTGATTTTTTGGCTTTTCATTTTACTGATTTTGTAAAGAGAAGTCATATATGAATACAACAAATCAGAAACCATGTAATCAAAATCCTTTACAAAACATAAGTAAGTCCTTTACGAGGACAATAAGCAAAATCTAAAGGTGTTACAAACCCTACTACACCCTAGGACACTACATGCCGTAGCAAACTGCCCCAGGACAGCACGCACTGCAGCAGAGGTTCTCCAACCTGAGAGTGCCTCAGACCGCCTGCAGGGCATGCTGCGGCCCCACACCCACAGTTTCTGATTCAGCGGGTCGGGGTGAGGCCTAAAAATTTTCATTTCTAACAAGTTCCTGGGTAATGCTGATGCTGCTGGTCCCAGAATAAAATTTCACCAGTATTTCAAACATTAAAATGATTTTATACTTGTATGTACATATTATGTGTACTATTCTGAAACTTGCTTTTTTCCCTTAATACTGCATATGGGACATTGTTCCATGTCATCCACGTAGCATTACATCCATCTTCTTTTTTATCCTCACTCAAAGATATGTTTTTATTGATTTTAGAGAGAAAAGAAGGGAGAGACAAATATATAAACACCTATGTGAGAGAGAAACATTGATTGGTTTCCTCCCATACGCACCCCAACCAGGGATCAAACTCGTGACCTAGGTATGTGCCCTGACTGGGAATCACATCCACACTCCAACCAGCTGAGCCACCCAGCCAGGTCCCTTATATTTTTCTTTTTAAGGGCTACAAGGTCAGAGATTAGGGGCTGATATGATAATATGTGTTAAATGACAAAAAAAACAAAAATGAAAAAAACAGGGAATCACTGGCATCTTCAACATGAGAACGAGCATAAGCACCCCCAACACTGGAATCATCATTTTCAACGCTAAATAAACATCCTGTGCCTGAATTTACAGGTAAGCAAAGTTCTGGACTGACCACCAGGAAGGTGATAAGCATTGTCTAAGTAAGTGCCACTGTAGATTCCGTGAATGGAAGCGCCCGTGCCCTGAATGCACATAGCGATTCCACATGGGCAACCTTGGCACAGAGCCGCTGCACCAGGCTGCACACTGCACCCCTCCCAAGTCCGTTCACACCCCCATAAAGAAAGTGAGACGTCTGCAACAACACGGACAGATCTCGAGGGCATGATGCTAAGTGAAATAAGTCAGACAGAAAATAAACATTGTGTGATGTCACTGATATGGGGAATCGAAAAAAAAGGAAAAAAAACCCTAAAATTCAAGCTCTTGGACATAGGGAACAGATTGGTGGTTGCAATGAACAAATCATGGATATGTAAGGTACAGTATGCAACTGTAGTTAAATACTGTATTGCATATTTAAAAGTAGCTAGAAGAGTGGATTTGAAAGTTGTCCTCAGAAGAAAAAAATTTTATAACTATTATGGTGATGGAGGTCAACTGGACCTATTGTGGTGATCATTTTGAAATACATATGCACAAACATTGAACCATTATGTTGCACACCTGAAACTAACATAATGTTATTTCAATTACATCTCAATAAAAAGAAAAGAAAGTGACCCAGCTTGCAAATATGTCTGGAACTTCAAGGCGGCAGTGCTGCAAAAGTCAAATCTAGAATTTTGAGGCAATTCCTGAGAAGCACGCTGACTTGTTTCTCAGCAATCCCTCTGCTCGATTGGATGATGTCCCCCATCGTCAAAATGCTCTGGGCTCTGATTTCTCTCCTTGGGTAAGTTAGCCAGCCAAAAAGATTTTTCTCTTAGTTAGAAAAATACAGCCATAAAAATAAAAAAATATTTTGAGTAATGCTTATATTTCTGTAACTACGTATATAATCATTGTCAAACAAAAGGATGGCATAATTTCGGTATGCCCTGAAGAATCACATGTTCAATATTATAGTGCAGAAATTAAAAATCTCAAAGAGCCACGTACTGCATATAAATGCACCATACATTGACCTTAATTTGGCCAATTACTAGTCTTAAACTCTGTTGGGAAAACCTGATTTCACTCATTCAACAAACAATACGCCTACTATTTTCCCAGTATTGTGTTGATGTCTAGGATGCAGATATCTGGAACATGGAGAAGAAAGGTGCATAGCATGGAGGAACCTAGTGGGAGAGACAGACAAGGAAATCAAGGAGTAAGTCCCTGTGCTTACAGATGAGGAGGACAAGATGTGCACAGGAGAAGAGAATGTGTAACCCAGCTTGGGAGTCAGCAGAGATGGCTTCAAAACTAAAAGTGAACTTGAGATAATCCTGCAAAGGTGATCAGGTGTGAGCCAGAGAGGCTTGATGGAGCATGCTGTGCCAGAGCGGAGATGAGGAAGAACATGGTTAGCTCAGGGATCCACAAGAATTAGTGCGGCTGGAGTGAAGCATATGTGTGAGGATATGAAAGGGGATGAGGTGGAAGTCAGCTGAGAGGTCAGATGGAGTCCCTGAGGGGTGGTTAGCAAGGATGTGGTTGACCAGATCTGGAGCAACGTGGAGATGGGAACAGGGGAGCAAGACCAGCACCATGAAGCCCAGCTTTGAGGCTCACATGGTGTCTAAGGCGTCTAGATGTGCAGGAGCTGGCACTTGCTGTGGCAGCCTAAGACGTGGGAGAACTTCAACTGGGACTTAGGAGAGAGAAGAACTGGTTGAAATGAGGGTTTGGAGGTAACCATGAGGGCACAGAATGAGTCCAACAGCACAACCAGAGTGATGGTCAGGGCAGACAGCCACTACAGGAACAAAGAATATTGAACAGGATTGAATTAGGAAGTGAGAAGGGGGTGCAAAAATGGTGATGTGTACTGGAACTAAGGTTTATTTTTCCAAAAACGCATAGATTTGCCCACATAGTCCACAATTTAAATAGTCCCCATGGTAGTATGAATAGTGTCTTCCCAAAATGCATGTCTACACAGAATATGACCTTATTTGGAAACCGGATCTTATGGATGTAGTTAAGATGAGGTCATACTGGGTTAGGGTGAGCCCTAAATCCAAAGACTGCTGTTCTTACGAGAAAGAAGAGGGGACACACAGAGGCCCAGAGCAGAAGCCCATATGAAGACACCTGTATAGAGTGGAGTGATGTGGCTATAAGCAAAGGATTGCCAGGAGCCACCAACGGCCAGGAAGGGGCCAGGAAAGATCGTTCCCTAGAGCTTTCAGAGAGAGCATGGCTCACCTACATCTTGATTTCAGACATCTGGCCTCCAGACCTGTAAGAGAACAACTCTCTGTTGTTTTAAGCCACTTGGTCTGTGGCCCTTTGTTGTAGCAGCTCTAGAAAACTAATACCACCCCCTAACCCCCTTTGGCTCAAATTTTCCTGAAATTTTACTATTGTTCAATTTTCTGAGTAGGTTTAGATCTGTTTAATTGGGAGAGATCCTGTAGCAAGTCAGGAAAATTCACTCATATTTTACATTTCACTCTGTTCCACAGCAAGGCCCTGTGGGACTGGAACACGGGTTAAGTCGGGTCTAAAGAAGGGGGGGGCTGTTCTCGGGGAAACAGGCCAAGATAAAGTCTCAGAGCAGGGTAATTGGAGAGCAGGGACACGAGGTGCTACTGACACTCAGCAGGGTTCTTGGAAACAGGCAAAATGGGCATCTTTCTCTCTGTCTTACAGATGAAGAAACTGAATTTACAGACATTCAGTAATTGTGTGAAGGTCACCGAGTTAATAAACGTTGGAGGCAGATACAGAAACCAGATTTTCTAACTCTTAGTCTAGGCATGTTCCACTGGGCCGTGCAGACTCTGCCCTGCTGTCTCTAAGGCATCGTCTTAGACTGAAGACAAGAAGGAAAAAAGGCAGGATCAGCTATTGTCACAGAGAGGTCCTTCCTTATTAGTATCATAAATCTCCTTTACAGCTAAAAGAGTTCCTGAAAATACTAGTTTCTTTACCTTACCTATTTCATGTGAAAGTATTTCCTGCCTTCTAAAACAAATTACACTAAAACGATTCAATCTCCTCCCAGTGGTAGGGACATTCATCATTACTGATTAAATTGTTCAATTGCTTCAGTTCCTCAAAATAAATGGGCAGAAAGGTGCAGGCACAGACTGAGGCAGCATGCGGGGTGGCCACACAGATCTGCCCGCCACAGATTCCACCAACAGGAGGATCATGTGGCTGAGCGGTCAAGGCGTCCATTTACGGAGTGCTAACCACATGCCAGGGGAGGGGCTGAGTGCTTTGACGCGTGCTCTCGTGCACTCCTCCAACTCCCTGCGACGTGACTATTTTTAAACCCCACACTACAGGCAAGGAATCTGTGGCTTACAGACCTTCTGGCACTCATCCTCATTCAAGAAACACGAGGATGCCAGATGGGCGATGACCACATACCTGAAATACTTGTTGAATAAGAATAAATTAATAAACATCCATGTTTAAAGCCACGAGTCAAGCCAGTCTTTCTGTGACGATTCAAGAAGAAGGGTTGTGTCCTCAGCTGGCACAGGAAACTCTCAAATTTCTCAACTCAAACTTCTTAAGAATCAATTAGGACCCACATGGTGCTTGACTAATCTAAGCTTCATGTCAAGTCAACTCTGCAAATAAACTTCTCATGTAAATAAGATGTGATGCTCAGGAAAGGCCCTGGGGCGTCCTCCACTCTCTCAAAGCCACGGTGGTTAGTGAGAGGCTGGCTAAGACCCACAGTCTCAGGCTTCTTAAAAGCCCACTGTCCATAGAGGCTTGCAAGCTTGATTAAACATTTAGCAAGATTATCAAGAAATCATGGGAGCTGAAATCACACTGTGTTCTTCTGAGGACCTCCCAGGGCATAATCTAAGTCCTTGGTTTTTTTTTTTTCTTTGAGGACAGAAGCATCCTGGGACAAACATAGGCCCAAGAAGCCTCTCCCACAGGAAGCTGCTAATGCAGCCCTTCATCACTCAGAGGGTAGCTACATCTGACTAGTGCCAACTAAAAACACCTCATTGGCTGCATTTCTCAGTTTTGAAACTGCTTTGCTAAGTGGCAGACATTGCCTTTGGGTAGGAAGGGGGAGACCACATGGGTGTGAGAAATTGGCATCCAGCATCTACTCCCCTTTCCTTCTACTGTGTAGAGGCTGGAAGGCTAAAAACCATGTTTACTGGGCTCTTTGCAGGCAGGGTTTGGTTTGCACATCAGTCTTCCCAATGATCTGCATGTGTGGGAGGTTCAGAAGATGGATGTGAGGGAGGGATTGTTTCTCCTGCTGCTTCTATAGCTGCTGTTGGCCAACAGGTTAGTGGGGCAGGAGCTTCTCTGCAGCAGCGTTTCAGGGTCCAGTTCCAGTGGTGTGACTGCCCAGGGGCTCTTCTGGTGGTGAGTTTCCCTGACTGTTTCTTTACGGCAAAGGTGACGTGTTCTTGAAGTCAACGGTTCAATCCGTGAACTCCTGCTGTGCACCCTGTTCCTGCCTGTAATGGCGGGGTGGGGCAGAGGGGACCTCTCTGGGCAGGTCTGGTGAGCAATTCATTCCGGATGTCATCCTGCACCCCCAACCTCGTGCCCCCTTTGCCAGCCTCCCAACAATTTCGAGATCTTCACAAAGATGCCGTGTCTATGGAGAGTTGCTGGTTGCTCTTTCTGGAGGGGTCTGAAGTCAGGGACCACCCTGTGTCCTGCTGTGCAGTCACACTCCAGAAACTTCTCAGATAACTCGGGCACCATGGCTCCTGGTACTTCAGTCACAACCCTCAAGAGGTCCGTTTTACTCTCTAAAAATTGTGAATGTGCCCGAGTTCCAGTATTAAATTTCTTTCTGTTTCAGAAAGCTAAGTAGAGTATGTTTCCTATGATGGACCCCTGACCTTCGTTCTAATTCAAACACGAGTGCTGAGTTTTTCAGATCGTTCCCAAAAGTTTTCAGACCCTCATTACAGTAGGAATGATGCTATTGTCTTTATTTACCTTTTACCCTAGGTCATCCTTTAGGAATTTGGTGTTATGAAGACAAAAAATTTTTAACAGAAATGTTTACTCTTTTCATGCATTTAACAAAAATTTATTGAACATCTTTTATGTTCAAGGTACTATGCTAGGTACCCAAGTGCTAAGACAGCGAGGTATAATAAAAACGACACTCACTTTTCATAAGAAGTTGATTAGTGACTTTGTCCTACTCCTGTGACTTTGGGCAACTCACTTAAACTCTCCAAATCTATTTTATCATCAGGATGAATAGAGATACTAAGAATAGTTACCTCTAGAATTGTTCTGAAAGTTACATGAAAAGTGCAGGAAGTGTCCAAGGCAATATACAAGCGAGGGCCCCCAAAACACAAATTTATTTATTAAAAATTTTGCATTTATTCTTACATGTTTGAGCTTCAGTCACCTTTGGTGTACTCTCCATTAGATCTAATACACCTATTAAGGCATTTTTTTCCACTGCTCAAAACAGTTTCTGAATCCGTTGATTCTGATGCCTGTTAGAGCTTCTGCAGTTTTTTTGTTACACCATTTCCACATCATCAAAACGTTTCCCTTTGAGGACTTTTTTCATCCAGGGAAACCAAAAAAATCACTCAGAGTGAGATCAGGTGAATAGGGAGGGCAAGGTATGGGGGTTATGCCATTTTTGGTCAAAAACTGCTGAACGCTCAGCATGGTGTGGGTAGGTGTGCCCATCATGAAATGGGCAAACGCATTGAAAGAGTCTTCAAAAAAAATTCACTGAAGCTGAATGCAGCCTCTCACAACAACGCCAGCTGCTACACGGATACAGGTAGGTTCCTAGAACACTCACCTAGCAGGGGAAGCCTATTTCACAAGGGGCCTGACTCCCAGAAAATAATCCCAGCTTTTCTGGGTACCCCCTCATATAGCACATAAAAGGTGCTGAATAAATGTTAAATTTCTCCCTTTTTCCTAAAGCACATGAAAATGAAATGATATTGATTAAAAAATGTATATATATTTTTAGTAATCCTCAATGGTATTTGCTGGTCATTTCCAAATCAAATTTTCTCACTGCCCTGATTAAAACCCTCTGAAGGTTTCCTATGGTACTCAGAATAAAACTCAAACTCCCTACAAGCTGACAAGGTCTTACCAAGCCCCGACTGAGCTCTCCAACTTCCCCTGTACAGCACTGCAGCCATCTCTCTGTAGGCACCTTGCTAAACTCATTCCATCCTCAGAGACTTGGCACCAGCTGCTCCCTGTGCCCGGAACAGCCTTCCTCCAGATGTCTCCATGTCTGCCCCTATTCGTTCAGTTCTCTGAGTGTGAGTACAATGTACAAGGGGAAAGGGACCCTGCTGTCTTGCCCACTGCTACCTCTCCCATGTTCAGAACGGTGTCCAACAAATAAAAACATGCACTAAATATTTAATGAACGAATGAACCCTTTGATCTAAAAATCCCTGAATATTATGGTATGAAGAAAAACACTATAAAACCAAGCTGTTATTGGTAGCAATAGTAGTATTCCAGTGTGTAACTAAACTAAAACATATTTAGCTTAATTTAAAAAAAAAACAGGAGGACAAATCACTAGATACATTAAAATTCAACCATATAAACACGGAATATCTCTTCAGAGTTCCTTCCTCAACTGGATCTCCCTGTGTCCCAGATATAGTTGTTTTGTGCCTATTTCTGTTCTGCCAGTTCTTCCACTCTGTAAGATTTTTTCGTGGCATTCTTAAAGTTTGTCATTCCCAGTGATTTTCAAAGAGCAAAGATGGAGTAAAAGATGCAGTTGTGGCTTCCTGGTAAACACAAGGCATGGGAACACCTCCAGAGCCCTTTTCCAGCCTGTTCTGCTGCAGTTCAAGCTTTGTTCTAGAAACACGAATCGAGGAGCCTCTCCACTGACCCTGGAGGGAGCGCGTGGCCTTCAGCCAAGCTTGGGTGTGGGCTTCTGCAGTCTCCAGGGCACCGAGCTCAGGGCCTGGCTCCAGAAGGAAGGCCTGCATCCTGCCCGCGATCCGCCACAAAAGCCCCAGTCAACATGTCAGGCCCTCAGCAAATAGCTCCAGGGAACATCTGGATCTGAGCCCAAAGTAGGTAAAGCCAGATAATTCTACTGGAGGCAGCATCTCTTTTATGTCGTGGAAAGCACCAATCTAATTCAGATCGTCATCCTTTGCTGGACATGTTTTTCTTCTCTATACTGAAATGATCACCATTCTCCCATCTCTGAAACTTCCAACTCCTTTAAAAATGGCAAGAGCTGAGATACCCATCACCATACTGCTCTGCCTTCTGGTACACCCAGGGGAAAATGCAATTAAAAAGCATGATTTAAACAAACAGAATAAAGCATAATACAAATTAGGGCCGGTTCCTGGAAAAATAAAAGGGCCTTTACCGCATATGTCCCAATCTCTGTTACTGATTTATTAGCAGAATGGCCCACTCCAGAGAGCATTTGGCGGAACCCACATGCCAGAAAGCAGTCCAATGCCTCCAGTTTCCAGTCCAGTGACTGGGAGCTTTCCTTTGACAGTACACACTTATGGTAAGCTGGCCACTTCTCGGGTCCTAGGATCTAACTTGTCTGCAATGTAAGAGCTTTAATAAAGCCAACCTGTGCAATCAAAATGCAAGGAACCCAAATGATGTTAACAGTGATATGAACGAGGTGTCTGGTCCTTTATCCTTTTACAAAGAGTAGGCACTAGTATTTTCACTCTTGCCTTTCAAGGGCAGTATCTATAATAATGCAACCTGCATAGCATTGTTATAATGCTATGAAACATTGTATAAAACAAAGCTATTGTTTTAAATGACCATGGCATAAATGGTGAACCAAGGGTCATGAAACCTCATAGATAATTAATAGGTACTCCCCCAGATAGTTTCTTTTTACTTTTAGCATTGTACTTGTGGTCACACAGGAATTGCCTTTGACAACCATGCTTTTAACTTACAGGTTGGAGCCCCACTTCCTGAGCAGTGGATTACAGTGTTTGTGCTCACTGGTGGGAAGTGAGCTACTGCCCTCACCAGTACAGCATGACCCGCCACCACCACTATTACAACTCGTCCCCATAACATCTAGCACCCACCAGGTACTTCTCCTAAGTCTCACCATATTGTTGTGAAGTAGATACTGTTATTATCCCATTTCAGTCACAAGGGAGCTAAAGCATAGAGAGGTTCAGAAACTTGTTCAGGGGAATACAGCTAGACTGGTGGAGTCAGGATTTAAATGTAGGTAGGACACCAGACAAGCAAAAATGAGATATGTGTGTGTGTGTGTGTGTGTGTGTGTGTGTGTGTGTGTGTATTTAGAGAGAGAGATAGGTATAGATATATAGATAGATATAGATATAGATTTATATATCTATATATATCAATGTTACCATCAAGCACCACATAGACCAATGGAGGATATACATATGCTAATAGATCATTATAGTCCTGGATTTTTAAACCAACATTTCCTTTCTAGGTCTTAGTTTTCTATACAAATACAGAACAGGTATAAGCTAAAAGAATATGGAGAGGACACTCTTCTCTTCATATTCTTTCCCTATTTATTATCAGTCTTCGTTCTCTGCCTGGCCATATACTTATGGTCCCCCACAGTCTCATTTTCAGCGACCCCTCTCAATTATCCAGCCTCAACTTTTCTATAAATACACATGTAGGTGTCAACCGCCTGGTGTCGGGCTCAGAAAATGTAGCACCAGATCTCAAAACATAGTCCTGTCTCTCACTGCTCTGCTGTTTTTCCCCAGCTTGTCATTTCTCCCAGCTCCTTGGCTCCATCTCAGGCTCTGTGTTTTGCCAGCCGAGCCCTGATTACAGCTCATCAGAGCTGTTATAACAGCCTTTTCTCTGGCCTCCCTGACTTCAGCGATCCGCTCCTTCCGATCATCCTGACTGACTGTTTTTGTCATATTACTCTTTTCACCTAAGTATAGGTGATTCATTGCTGGTCATGTCAAAATCCAAGCTCCTTTGCCTGACTTGTGAAGTCTCCATAATTTCACCCCACACTATCTATTCAGTTTTCTTTCTCACAAAGTCCAATATACACTCACGGAAGCAGTTAGGCTATTATCTTAGCTGTAGGGGCAGCAACCCACAGGCCTCTACCACTGCTATTCTCCTCCTCCCATGACCTCCTCATTGCTCAGGTCACACACTAGCTAAGTTTCACCCATCATTCAAAGGCCCAGCTCAAATCTCAATGGTTTAATTAAACTTTCTTTATTGCTGCAGGACATACACTGGTCATGTCTTTCTCCTACCTTCTAAAAATTTAATTTAAATAACAGTAATAATGGGCTAACCTCTGTTGAGCACTTACTGTGTACCAGGCCCTATTGGGATAAGTAGTTTCATTGCTCCTGGTTTAAAAACACAGGCACTGGAAGACAATACAATAAGATTACCACCTGATGGTTTGCTAATCATTTCATATGTGTTACACTATTCTCTCTAACTCGCGTTCCACTGCTGAGACTAAGGTTCATATTTATTCTGTGTCTCCAGCACAACTATAAGGGTTTGCATGCACTGTAAATTATCATTACTATTGGTTGGCTGGTTGTACATCTTCTAAAATCTCTACCCTGTGTGAGCGGTACCATGTTTGTACAATATGCAAATAAGTGCTAAATAAACCCTTTACAGCACAACGATGAATAGTTTTGGAGAATTCATAGTCTATAAATGGCCCTAGGTGATTCTGTTACCCTCACTGCATCCATCCTGCTCACGCTTGAAACATATTAAATATGGGGAAACATAGGCGAGCTGTCGATAGGGCAGGGGATGTTGCTAAGTCTTTCCTGGCCAAGAATTGGGCCTTCTGCTTTTATTAAAAATCAGGTAGCAGCAAGATTTCCCCAAGTAACCAAATAAGTGCACCACAGTATTATGGATTTTATCCAAATCTTCTCCAGTGCTTCTTTTTTTCTCTTTTAACAATTGTTTAGTATAGACATAAATTCAGCAAAGATAAATATCACAGGAAAGATAGGGAAAGATTATGATTTAGACTAAACCTTTAGTATTTTTAAAAGTCACGATTATTTCTTATATTCATCATAGACATAATTTCCAGTTTCTCACTCCCACACCCATTCTGTGAAGAATAAACATCACATGTAAAAATTCATAAGATTCCTCTCCCTTCTGACTTCGAATCAAAGCTTCATAAAGGCCAAAACTGTAGAGAAAAATTTTTATTTCAAAATTCTTATACTGGCTCAACTGCAACTCATGAATTCCTCAGCAAACTCTCATAAGCTATACCAACCAATTTTTTTAACCAACATATCAAATGAAAAAAACTTATCAAAGTCAACCAAGCCTGAGTTTCCACTGACTACTGCTCACTTTTGATGCCAGCATCTTCCTTTACTTGAAAAAAGTTACATGAAAAGAAAGAAATTCATTTATAGATCTTGTCTCTTTATGTAGTTTCTTAAGGCCGCAGCTTACCAGGATTTCCTTCTTTGCCAGCTGAAGCCAGATACTTGGCTCATCTGATCCTCTAATAATTTCAGTGTTAGAGATAAGCTGCCTTGAGAAGCATTCTCTTGGAGCAGTCAGTTTCCAAACAAAAACCAGGCCATCAGAGAAAACATCATTTCACGTTAAATGATAACATTTTTATCTTTCCCCCTAATTATAAAACAAAATCTCACTGCAGAAGACTTAGAATATATTCTTCCTCTTTTATCAGTCTTTGCTCATCTAATTTAAAGTTGGTAGACCTACGTAAATCCTTGTTCAACATAGGCATTAGCTTTGCATGCAGTTTTGTAATCATTCAAAACTGTTCCTTCTTTCATATATTTAATGGTCTCCAATGCTCACCGCAAGTCATACTGAACTTCTGTGTGTGTGCCCTCGGGCAGTTCACCTACAGATTAATTGGACGGCAAATTCAGATATTTATTTTTCAAGAAGAGAACATGTAAGATATATTTTCTGCCTCCTTGTAAATCAGAAAATGAATTCCTGAGCCTTTGCACATGAGCATCGTGTTGGGTGAATATGGAATTCTTGAGACACAACTTTGTCTTTTGGAACAGTGATTTTCGACTGCTCTGCGGTAAAAAATTGTATTACTATTTAGTCAAGGGCACTGACCTCTTTTCCTCTTTTCAAAAAAAAGAGGGTTTTTTTTATTGTTAATAAAAAAAATGACAACAGCCAACACAACAATAGCCATCTGGTTTAAATGAATCAAAATTATACCAATTTTCTTTGTCAGATTGGCAAAAAATATATTTTTGGGTGTGCTACAGAATTTTAGTAATTAATTTATGTGTGCCCTGAGATGAAAAAGGTTGAAAATTACAGTTCTAGTATAATCTTTTAGCTTTCAAGGCTGAGAAGTCTCAGCCCAGCTTGATGTCTGTTTTATTAGCAACCTGTTTATTTTTCTCTGAATGCCTGAAAGATTCCTTAACCTGGAAACTCAAACACTTTAAAAAATATGTCTCTGAATGGGTCTGGTAATTTTAATTTTATCTCAGATTTTCTCCAGCTCAAAAAGAGTTTTCTTCTGACATGTCCTTCAGCATCGTGTCCAGTATTTTGTTCCACTTCTTCACTGGGAATAATGTGGTTCCTAGATTAGGTTTGCGTTTTCTGTCCCCTCGAGATTTCCATCTTGGTCCGTTGGTTCCTTACTTCATCTTCTACTTTACTGCTTTGATTTCTGCAGAGTCTTCTCTGCATTTACTCTCTTCAGGACAGGATTTATTTCTGCTATTCTATTTTCGGCACGCCCGCCCCCATTTCTTCTTTCAGCCTTTGCACACCTTCCTTCACCCTGTTGTTTCACGCGGGTCCCTGACTCCTATTCATAGTGGCTGTGCCTTCTTGCATCTTTTGGAGAATACAAAAAATACATCTGCTAAAATGTTTTCCTCTTTCCTGGGGAAATTTATTTTAAGATACATGTAATCTTTCTTAGATTTTTAATGAAAAGGCTCTCTTTCTCTTATCTAACAGTGTTCTTTTCTTAGGCCCCCTTTGGCATTTTTCTGTTTGTTTGTACCGGAAAAGGGAACGAGATGTTCAAATCTGGCACTTGCCTGCAGAGAGTGCTGGTGACGAGGCTTCATACTCCCTCACTTTCCTCTCGGGCACAGGCAAAGCAGATCTGAAGGGGTCTGCTTAGGCACTGACTGCTTAGGCACTGACTCACACAGGGCCTACCTCGATTCTTTGGGTCTACCAGATATTTTGCTGTCACGGGTTTCTTGGCATTAGGTTGGGGCCTCTGCTCTAACTGCTGCGATTTCTGACTAGGAAGCAAGAGACTGAGAGGTGATCTATTGTTCTATTTTACAGAACAGCACACAAAAATCGATATGCCCTCCCGACATGCATTTCCCCCACCTCCCTCTTGCCTCTCTCCCTATTATGGTAGTTTTTATTACACAGCTGGGCATTCCAGGACTCAGCACACCTCTGCTTATCTGCATCTAGCTTCTGCCTGACTGTGGCCCGGGAGCCACACACTCTGAATGAATGTGGAAAGAGAGAAACTGATGATTTGGACGGGTGTCATGGCTCTGGATTTGACTCAGGCTGCCTCAGAAGACAGTTTCTTCCCAACTGGACCATTTGCTTTTCCAGCCAGTAGAGCTCCAAGGTCCTGGAATAACTGAGGACAAATCATAGGGGCAAGATACATTCTTTTTCTATTCTCTTTCAGCACCAGCTGGGCTTCTCTGGTTCAGTGGGTGGGACACGTAGTTTGTAATCTCAAGAATAGGCTTCTGAAACCATCCCATTGACAATTAGTAGACATCCCCTGCGGGCCTCGGCATATGGCTGTTCTCTCTCCTAAATTTACAGGGCATTTTCCTTCATGTTTTTACTCTTTTGTCTAGTTTCTTGGGTATCCTGGTGAAAAGTTTGGGAGGGGGCCTCCTGGATACTGCTTGTCCCCCCCTATGATGATCTGGGAAGTTTATAAAGACAAAAAATGTTTTAAGTATTTCCAGCTAGAATGATACATGTACTCCATAACATGGCAAATACATCAGGTTTTGAATGTAACACAAGGGAAAACAGAGATTTTCTCATGCTTCTCACAGATTCAAAGGACAGAGAAATCGTGAATTATGCGAACAGCCCCACAACAGCTCATGCTTTATGTAGAGAGGCGAAGAGAATGATGAGATTCAAAGTGGCCCTTATCCCAGAACTGAGGGATAAGGGTATTCTCTGAGATTACAAGTACTACCATTTTAGAACGGGTGCAATCAGCCCCCAGCAAGAGTTACTCCTGAGATTACAGAATTTCTCCACTCTACAGCAAGGGGAACAGCTTGTGCATCCAACTGAATCAAGACAAACAAAGTGTGTCTACTGTCAAAGAAAGAGCCTGGCTGACCTATATCCATCCTTGGGATTTGGATGTTGTTGATGTAAATTAAGTTATAACCAAGTAAACTATATAGTCTCCTGACTGAGGAAATAATGAAAAAATACAGTCTGCTCAGAATCGAGGAATATGAGAAGCAGAGAACAGGACTTTGTCAGTGAGCCTCTGTGACATTGTCTAAGAGAGACAGCATGTGCTGGCTGGCTGGAACACCCCTGTCATTCTCTTGGCAGGTACATGCCTATTTGGAAGTGGGGGTGATTATAACTGATGAGTCTATCACTAAGTTCATCTAGCTCCTTTACTTTGAGACATTGAGCTAGCTCTCACTTTCTACATAAGATTTCCCCTCCTTTTAGAGAAAATGTTGGGATGGAAGAATGCGGCTCTAATGCTGAATGGATCACAGAACCTAATTCTGGAGCTCAGTGTTAGCATCTTGACTACAGCCACAGTCATTTGATATGGGGAAATGACCTATGCTGTGAAGAATAATTCCACGTGAATTTTTTGCCTATCTTTCCATATAGCCAAATGCCTTCTGTGACTCCCCACTGCTGTCAAACTGAATTCCAAACTCTAGACTATGGCTCTCAAAATCCTTCACAGATTTATCTTCCACCATTCCCCAACCTGGCTGCTTTCCAGTCTGGCCCATCACGATGCCTTCCCAAATGCCCACACTCATTTCCTCCTCCCTGCTTTTAACCATGCTCTTTCTTTCTCCCTTGAAATGTTCTCCTTCTCCTTTCCAGTAACCAAAATCTCATTGGTTTAAAGTTCAGTCCCACCACTCTCCACGAAAACATCTCTAACTAGATTTCTGTATTTCAGATATACTGCCTAGCGTCTGAGGTTTAACTCTTCTCTGCTGGTCCTACAATTGCCATTGCAGATTCCTGTTGACTTTGTCACTACTCCATTCTCTTCTGTGTTTTCGAAGCTTAATGAAATTTTATTATGTACTATTTAACTACTTATTAAATTTCTAGGGCAGAGAAATTTCTCAACTCCCTTCTCTAACTCCACTTGGCTAACCACAGTGATGATGACAAATAAACAGCCATGCATTTTCCTTAATTGAAATGAAATTTAAATCAATTCACAATGTTGAAATCCAGAACTGGACGTGGTCTGCTATGTGTCTCTTTGCAGTGAGGTGGCTGGTATTCAAGGTTTTTCCCATGTGAGACCAAATAGTACAGTGGTTAAGTATGGGCTCTGGGCTCAGGGAGACCTGGGTGCAAATACCTGCTTGGCTATTTTCACTACAAACTTAGGGCAAGATTCTTAGATTCCCTAAGCCAGAATTTTCTTATCCACAAAATGGGGAGTTCATGGAGTTTTGATGAAGATTAAATAAAATCATGTTAAGTGACATGTTTACCACAGTGCCTCATGCATGTTAGGTGCAGAATAAATGTTAACTATGATTAGTAAAAAGAGTTCCAAGAAACGCCTTCATCTGCATCACTCTCTTGAGAACTCTGGGATAGCTGTAGGAAGAGAAATCTTATTGCATAAGATCTTAAGCTCACTGGGATTAAATTAAAAAAAGTCATGAAAGCATCAAAATTAGCTCCAAGATCAGGACTCTCAGGTCTTATTAATAAGTGGGAGAAAAAGATGTTTCTGCCTCAGATGTGTGTGGTTAGAAGCAAGAGAAAAGGATAAGGGGAGGGAGTACCACTTTCAGAAGGCAGAAAACTCCCTGAGATAGAGCCAAAAGCCTGTGTCCTAACCTGGGTCATCAGTTCAGTACCAGCAAGGAATGTACTTGGTGAAACTCCAGGCAATGTTGTTAAATGGAATGCATGCTAGTTCCCATCTCTCCCAATTTCCCCAACTGAGGGTGTGTAAAATGGGAAGAACAAGACTACCTCTGGAAGTGGGAAGAGCTGTGCTCACTTACTGTGCTCAGACTATGCTAGGCGGTCAGAAGCTGTGATCACTGGAGAAACCCCCTGTCTCGTTCAGAGTCAGCTGGGGCAGTGTAGGAACAGCAGTGATGGTGGCCCCATGAGTTAGAGTCGGAAACTGCAGCAGAAACTGAACACCAGCTGGGTAAAGCTGCCCCTCTACTGGAAGCCTTTTAAAATGAAATGAGGTACAGATTCAAACCCAAGTAAAACTGGGAGGTGGATGAGAACCTCATAAAGCACAATTTAAGGCCAAGTCTGGTTGTAAATAATTATCCTAGGGTTGGGGGGCACAGCAGCAACAGGACTGGCAAACACATAATCCTGGCCCTCCCTTCTTTCCCAGTACCTGGATGACTTCCAAAATATAATTGAATTCATTATACCTAATTCAAAAAACATTTTTCCAAACTGCTCAAGGGTATCAACTAATAAGTGTTCTAGGGGTAACCATTAGGTCTTATCACATGTAGGGGGCAAATGTTCTAATGAAGCATACAGTACCTTACTCTTCATTAATCTGGTAATAGACTTAAAGCACAACGTGAGAATTAACTTGCTGAAGTGGTTAAACAAAGATTCTTGGCGCCTAAGTGCTTCACTGCATAAGAACATTGCAAAGATTCACAGGACTCAAGTCACACCAAAAACTTGGGTGAGGAAAACAGGGCTGCTTCGAATTCTTGGCAGGACGGCTTCAGCTGCGAGTCTAAGTTCAGGGCAGCCGAGGACAAAACTCGGGAAGTGAAAGGAGGGACTCTGCTCTCCTTGCACAAGGATCTCTCTCCTGGCTAAAAGAATGACTTCAGTAGTTGAGCAAAAGAAAAGGGGTCCCTACAACACCCAGATATTCTGAAATTTCAGTGTACCTTGGTATAGCATTTCAACCTATACTCTGCTGGATCCTAGCTAAACCCTTTGAATTGGGTAAAGTGCGTTTGTCACTTATTGGAAATATTCTTATATTCTTTCCTGGGCAATTTCCACCTCTGCTGTTTTGTTTTTTTAAACTTTTATTATTTGGTGTTGGACCTCCTACAGTGATTCTCTCAGGTTCTCATTATTTAGCTACCATCTTTCATCACTGTTATTTCCATTATTGTTCCACTTGCTGAAAAATTCTTCAATTTTCTCTTCTGAACATTTTTTAACATACGTATTTTTAAATTGCGGTTATCATATAACTTTCCAAGAGCTTTGAATGTTTCTTTTTAAAAAGCAATAGGAATGTTATAATGACAAAAGGGATAATTCACCAGGAAAACTGAACAATCATAAATGTGTGTGCATTTCATAATAGAACCTCATAATACACGGAAAATGGATAGAATTAAGGGGAGAACAGATAGTTCTACAGTTATATCAAAAGACTTAAACATCCAACAGTAAGCAAGTCAGAGAAAAGCTATACAAAACATTTGCATAGGCACAGACGATGTGGACAACACTATCAGTCACCACCTAGCTGACACGTAGGGAACACCTCCTCCAATAATGGCAGAACACACATTCTCTTCAAGTGCATGTCGCCCAGTCACAAAGACAGGCCATATGATGGACAATGAAGCAGGTCACTACACTTTAAAGAAATGAAACACATAGATTTATTTTCTGGCCATGATAGAATTAAATAAGAAATCAGTAACAATATGGTATCTAGGAAAACCCAAATATCTGGAAATTCAACTACCTCCCCCCAAAATTCATGAGTCAAAGTTAAAATTACAAGGGAAACTAGGAAAGAATTTGAGCTGAATGAAAATGAATTCAGCTAAAATAGCTTCAAAATGCATATATTATAAGAGAAAAAAATTTCAAAATCAGAGCATGAGAAAAGACAGAAATTAGTGGAATATAAAATAGAAAATTATTAAAGATAAAAGCTGGTTTTTCAGAAAAATCAACAAAATTAGCAAATTCCATGCTAGAGTGAGTGAGAGAGAAAGAAAACAAATCACCAATGTGAAAAATAAAGAGGTGTTATCATTAAATATCCTACAGATATTTAAAGAATAAAAAGAATACTATGAAAAACTTCATGCTAACAAACTCAACTATTTAGATTAAATGAAAATTTCTGAAAAATACAGCATACCAAAATTGATACAAAAAGAAACTAAACAGCTGAATAGCCATTTATATAAAAATTAAATTTGTCATAAAAACTTCCCCCAAATAAAACTTCATGTACAGATGATTTTATTGGTAAATTCAATAAAACATTCATGGAAGAAATAATACCAATTTTACACAAACATTTTCAGAATACAGAGAAAGGAACATTGCCCAAATCATTTTATGAGGTCAACACAGCTCTAATATAAAAATCTGACAGAAATATCACAGAAAAATATTAAAGACCACTATCTCTCATGGGTATAGACAAAAATTCTAAAATATTATCAAATTAAATCTAGTGATATTTAAAAAGAAATGCATACTACACTATATCATACAATACTATATCAGGTAGATTTTATCCCAGAAATGCAAAATTGGTTTAACACTAAAAAGTCAACTAATGTGATTTACCACATTAGCAGAATAAACAGGGAAGAAAACATAATCATTTCAATATATGCAGAAAAATAAGTTGCCAAATTCAATACCTATTCATGATTAAAGACAGAAAAAAGAAATGCACTCCATCGAGGAGGTAGAGAATTTCCTCAAGCTGATAAAGATCAAGTTTAAAACACCTGCAGTTAACATCATACTGATGTAAAAGACAGATTCGCTCCTCCCTAGGTTTGAGAGCAAAGCAAGAATACTCCCCTTTTCACCACTTCTATATGACATTGTACTGGAGGTTCTAGAAATAAGGCCAAAACTGAAAAGAAGAAAAATTATAAGGGAAATAAAACTGTCCTTATTTTTAGCTGATATGATGGTGTACATAGAAAATCCCAGAGAACTGAGTTCTGGCAACATGGAGGTGAAGCATTTCTGCCTTCGTTTTGCCTCCATAGCACAACTAAGATGGAGGCATAGGCAAAAATACTTAGCCTTCTCACACAACTAAAAGAAGGATAACAATCAATTTAAAAGCAAAGAACAACCAGAACCACCAGAAACCATTTGCATGGAAGTCCAACATCCAAGGAGTTAAAGAAACATTCATCCAGGCTGGTAGGAGGGGAGGAGACAGGCAGCTGGGGTGGCAAGGCCGCAGCTGGTGGACGGTGTTGGCGATCCCTCTTTCAGGCACAGATAAGCTGGGAGGAACAACAGGGCGGGGTGGGGGACGCGGTGCAAGACAGACCAAGAAACCCAGGGTTTCAGCACAGGAAACTAAAGACTCAAAACTCCTGGCTGTAAAAAAATCTGTGGGGGTTGCAGTAGTGGGAGAAACTCCCAGCATCACAGGAGAGTTCACAATCCACTTGTGGGAAGTGAGGGATGTGACAGAAAGGGGGATGAGAGTGGAGCAAGAGGCACCGTTTCCTCTCTGATCCT